>JARYHS010002962.1:0-62277 GCA_031002005.1 Vandiemenella viatica
TTGAAGCAACCTATTCCCGTAAGCACTTGTCCTGATAGTTGGCTTTAAGCGCGTAGCATCTGGCTTACCTGTTTTTTCCCCACCCTCATTAACGCCGGACCCGGTCGCTTGAGTGTTGGGCAGCCACTGGGAGGATGGTTCGTCTGTCGCCCAGAGAGCTTCAATCGGCGACAGAGTAGCAAGCAGCTCATCCTCCAACGGTTCTGCCCATGCGCTGGTGCTTGGCTGCGGCACCTCTGCGATGGTAGGAATGCCCCACAACGCTTCCAGGTCCGGCGGCGACATATATACATCTGCAACAAAAAAAAAAAAAAAAATCAGATTTTTCATGGTTAAAAGTCTAAGAGATAAAATAATAAAAAAGTAGAAGAAATACCTTACCTGCCATTTTAATCCTTTTAGATGGTCCTTCATCATCATCATTCATCCTTTTTTTGGAGGGGTCCCGAGGAACCATGTTGACCTATAACAAAATAAATTTTAGTTAGACAAGGAAAAGAAAGAAAAACTGAATAAAAATAAAATCTAAACACTTACCAACAAAGACGTCCCTCAGGCTGGTTGGGATCATGTTCAGGGCAATCTGTGGGAAAAAAATCATCTTTTTTACTGCACAGCCAAAAAGGTTTAAAGTAATTCAGTTAAGAATATTTTTTTTAACTTACAATTGGCAAAATACCTCGCCAGCTCAGAGGATGCATTTACAGGCTCTACAACAGAAAAAAAATTTTAGTTGGTTACAGAAAAAAATCAAACAATATTACCACAGCAAGAAATATATATATATATATAATAGTACTTACCCCTTGCAAAATTCATTGCCAGAAACATCACTAGCATTCACAGGCTCTGCAACAAAAAAACAAATTTTAGTTGGTTACAGAAAAAAAAATCAAACAAATATTATCTACAGCAAAATATATATATAGTACTTACCCCTTGCAAAATCATTGCCAGAAACATCACTAGCATTCACAGGCTCTGCAACAAAAAAAAATTTAGTTGGTTACAGAAAAAATCAAAAGAATATTACACAGCAAGAAAATATATATATATATAGTACTTACCCCTTGCAAAATCATTGCCAGAAACATCACTAGCATTCACAGGCTCTGCAACAAAAAAAAATTTTTAGTTGGTTACAGAAAAAAATCAAACAAGAATATTATCACAGCAAGAAATTATATAGTACTTACCCCTTGCAAAATCATTGCCAGAAACATCACTAGCATTCACAGGCTCTGCAACAGAACAAATTAATTTTCTTAGTATCAACACACGCACGAGAAATTAAAAAAATTAATTACAGTCAAATACATACCTCCAGAAAAAGTGTATAGCAACACCAGCTCCGGAGTTGAGACAACTCGTGGTTCTACAATAGAAAATAAATTATAGTATGCAACAAGTAAACATCTACAGCAAAAATATTCCAGTTTAGATGCAAAAACTTACCATTATCTAAATCATCGCTAAACAGCGGTGAGATCTGTTGTAGATCTGAAACAGGGAAAAAGAAAAATTAGTCTTAATAATAATAATTTAAACTAATACTACTAACAATAAGGAAATTAGCTTACTGTTTGCGAGGTACTCTTCTACATCAGCAGCAGATAGAACTGGGAGCTCTGTAAAAGAAAATTCATCTTTAGTATCACTGATACACACACAAACACACACATATAATAATAATTATTATTATAACTTATTACCTTCATAAGACTGAGACATTGTGTTGAACACTGCGAGAAACACACACTGCGAGGTTCACAACGGTCACTGCTAGAAGCGCACACTGCAAGGTTCGCAACGGTACAGAGCAAGAGCTAGACACGGGCGCTCCTTTTATAGCGTCGCATGGAGCATTTCACTCCGCGCTTACACAAGAGATACCGCTTGCACAACTGGTAGCCGACGCGAAGAGTACACATTTCGCAACGCTTAATGGATAAGCAAACAGTCGAGTGGGAATTTTGTAGGTGTGTTGAAACAGTGTACACATTTCACAAGCGCGCATTCCAGAACAGAAATAGCCATTGCCTCAGGGCTTGGGTGGGCGGTGTGGAATGTCTGCGCCCAAAGAAATTAAGCCCTTGGGAGATGCTGCCATCTGTGCGGCCGGTTGAGGAACTAACGTATGCGCAAGCACGCCCGGTGCCGCCATCTGTGGGGCCGGCCAAAGAAAACGTGTGACGTCATACGACCTTGGCCGCCATTGGTCCATTAGAATTTCCCGCCATCCAACTGTGACGTCACGCGGACGAGTGGAGTCTCTTCCGGGGCCGGCTTAAGATCTTTTGTCCTTGCTTCCCCCTTGTCATCCTACTACCTTGGAACCCTACTGCTACGTATGTGAAACAATAGTCTGCATCGACTACTGCAAACAAAACAATACTGAAATATCCCTTATAGTTGTAGAACTCACTGCCACTATGTATAGGAGCCTGCAGCATGACATGTTTACCATCCATACTGCCCAGGCAGTGTGGGAAATTCCATTTTCTCTCATACTCGTTACTTATTTTCAGCCACTCCTCTTCAGATTTTGGTGTCTGAAAACAAAAATCGTTCTGTAAAAAAATGAACACACTATATAATACATATTATCACATATATAATATACGTAATATAATAAATATATATATTGATTATTATATAAATGAAAAAACCTGAGTACCCTTTCATTTTTTATTAATTTGACACAAGTGTTTTGGCAGATAACTCCATTTTCACAGTGTCCATAAAATATATATATATATATATATATATATATATATATATATTTAAATTTCAGATCCAAGAAGAGGAGGGAAGGTACATCGAAGCAAGCGTCAGCACCCATCAGACCCAGAAGCAAGTTCTTCTATAACACCAACAGTACCAGCAGAAGAGCAACCTTGGAAACAACCGCAAAAAACCAAAAAACAGGCTTGAAAAGGAAAAAAACCATCCCAAATGGTGGAAGAGGCATATCAGGCCATGAAAAAAAATCTCATCTACCCTGGAACAACTTCCACAAACAAGAAAATAAGATGAAATGGATGTCTACGGCAAGCACGTAGCTATTGAGATAAGGCACTAGGGGACAAACTTTTGCAAGCGGAGGCAAAAAACAGATAAACCAGGTGTTTTTCGATTGTGAAATGAAAAAATTACAATGGATGTACTCATCGGGACCCTCCAGTATAAGCTCTAGGTCTGTGTCAGGACAGTCTACACTGTCAACCAGTTTGTTGGAGGAGGACACATGCGACGGGAATGAATTTGCCAATATCCTGACGAAATTGTAATACTGTATTTGAAAAGGATATAAATGTAATCCATGTTATTAAAGTTATAATGAATGGTTTTGAATGTAAGATCTGTACTTTCCCAAAATCAAATTATTAATTATCAAATTTTGGAAAAGTTTACAAGTAATTAATACATGTTGATGCTAATAAATAGATTTGAATGTAAAAAATGTGTATTTTTTCCAAGACACTGAACTTTAGTAGACTCTCTTTCAAACCCACACACTCACTCACTCTCTCTCTCTCTCTCTCTCTCTCTCTCTCTTTCTGCTTTATTTATTTATATATCACAAGTAAAAGTAAAATTTGTATTTATTAGGTCACTGAATAGACTCACCTTAATGGAATCTTCTAACGCCTCAATGATTGCATCACAAACTATGGGGATGAACAAGAGATGCTAGATTTAGATACCTTGAAGAGGTAACTCAAACTCTGATACGAGTCCCCCAGATGAAAGAAATCTCAACGTTATAGCTAATTTCTCACGCGCAGGAATTGCATCCCTGAATGACGTATCTTGTTTGACAATTTTGGGTCCAATAGCAATCAGCAAGTGTTCAAAATCAGCACTGGTCATCCGGAGAAAGTTTTTAAAACTTCCATCGCAACGAATTTCATACCGCAAGTTGTCTACATCATCCTCGTTAATGTCACGTAAAAGGTCAGTCCCGCTGTATCGTTTTCTAGCCTGAAGAGATGGCTTGATCCAAAATCTTCTTTCTCTTCTCTGAGTTGAAAATATAACAGTTGCTGCGGCGAAAGCAGTGGCTGCTGCAAGAAGTACCTTCTTCTTCGGCATCTGGCTGGGAAGTGGGAAGTGGTTTTTTAGCTCTGCTACACGAAATTAAAATTTACTTTATAGCAGAGCTACATCTAGCACAGCTACATTTAGCAGAGCTACATGTAGCTGACGGAAGCATCACAATTGACTTGTAGCAGAGCTACATCTAGCAGAGCTACATGTAGCTGGCTGAACTACATACAGCTCATTTTTTATATAGCTCTGCTATATAGCAGAGCTATATAGCTCTCCAGCTACATAGTGTAAACATACCTTTAGCCATTTGCTATCGAAATATAGACGTAAAGCATTCCATTGCTTAAGGATTCTTCATACTACTGCATTTAATAACAGCCATCGAGTCTGGGCTGGGCTAAGAATTTTGTGCACATCCACTTTTGCAAAATGTTAGAAATTTTTAAACTCATTTTCTCTTTTGCTGCTGGATTTAAAATAATTATACATATTTCGCACCAATTTTTCACAATTAAGTGAAATTTCTTTGCATGCATCACTGGCACATATATGAAGCGAATGATAAATGCTTTTAAGCAAAATTATGCATAGACAACGTTGACGAAATCGGTTTGAAACTAAATTGTCAGTGCCCATTATTGTACTGGATCCATCAGAGACGAAGTCTATAATATTTTCGTTAGGAATCTCATACATATCAAATGAATTAATAGCAGCACTAAAAAGTTTTTCTGCTTTTGCTACATGATCCGTTGTTTTTTCATCAAATAACTAAATTTAATCCCAAAATCGACTCAGCAATTTCTCATTTATTGGCTCAAGGCACCTGATTACTACAGCTACTGTATTTACTACAGCCGTATCTGTGCTCTTGTCATTCAGAATTGAAAACCTCTGTGACTCCAAATCCGTGATGGTTTTCTTTTTCAGTTTCGCCAATACAGTTTTTTTTTTATCACTGCTTGGAGTTTAGTTTTATTACGTTAATATCTATGGCTATTTAAGAATGTGGTAACAAGTTCGGTAGCAAATCGGCTAAGTGAACTATAACAACATGAGAAATTTTACGCTCAGCAACGAAAGCAGCTAATTTTATTTCAGAAGTTTTAACCAATTGTTTTTCAGTAACTGGAATGGATTTAAAAGCACTTACTATAGATTTGTTGTATTTTTATGTTGAAGCACTACATTTTTCATATTATTGATGTGTTTATTTCCTTGTTTGTGGTGTTTTGTTACACTTACAGTATGTGGGCCACAAAAGATATATTGCAATAACTACATGTCGCCTTTGTTAAATCCTTATCTTTTCGTAGCCAGTCACAATATTGTTCAGCAACCATTCTTCCCTGAACTTCTGCTTATAACGCTTTCTCATTACTGGTGTTGATGTTAGGTTATATTATTCTCCAGAAACGCTGTCGCTATCACTCACCATATTTTAAAATTAAAAATCAAATCGACAGTACAAGAGAATGTAAAATTAAAAAAGAAAGTGTCAACTAAGAATACTAACAGACTTAATTCAAAGTTCTTAGTACCAAACTTGTTGTCATAGTATCTGAAAGCTCAGATTGGGGAATTCCCAAAAATTAAAGGCGTATAAAGGAAAACAAATAGTGTTGTCAACAGAATAAAAAATAAACACCAAAATATAACTAAGGATGCATTATCATCGGCCGATAAACTCGTCAAATTTAAAGAATTACTTAAAAAATTACTATTCCTTAAATTACGGTATATTTTTCTAGTTATGACCCTAGGGTAGGTGGTAAATCTATGCTGAATAAGGCGTATTTGCCGTAATTACGGTGTAGTTGGTAACACTGGCTGGTGGCCACCGCAGTTTCGCGATTGCACTCTTGCAGTTGAACCTGTGTGTGGTTTGTCGTAGTGGACTGCTGCTGTTTCGTCTGACAAGAATCGGTAAGTTAACAAAATCAGGGTGAAAGGACCTTTTACTTTGGTTTTTCTCTGTATTTTCGTTGACCTGTAGCTTTCGTGACGTCAGCAAGCTTTCCTTTCTGTCACAATATTGTACACTACATTCATAATTAATACTGTTTAAACTTCACTTAATCAAGAAGTTTGTGTGGCGCATTCTGAGACAGGTTAAAATTCGAAACTGCTGTTACAGTGCAATAAAAAATAAAGAGAGTGAGAAATACTCCAAGACCGTAATGTTTTTAAACTAAGTTGACTTCATGTTTGGAGTATTTCATTCCACTCGCCTTTGACCGTTGTAGATAATTATACATTCGGTGCAGAGCATTATCACTGAAATGTGACACGATATACGTCCCATATTGTTGCTGTTGGAAGATTCTGTTTTTTAATCGTTTCGTGTGTAACTTTTTTGCTTCAGTTTTCCGCTGTAATTGTGTTTTTTTCTCGCTGTAATTACTTCTCGTACGAACAGCGGTGCTTTATGAAAGTAATTCTCTCGCTGCTAGGCCCTTGTTACGTTATGTAGAGATTTATGCGTGTAGTTTCCGCGTACTTAACTTCATAATGAGGGTAGAATTATCGACCTGGGGATACCGCTGCCTCGAGACTGTTAACGTCACGTCATCGTGACGTCACGTTCACGTACAATCATCCGCGTAAAAACATATGTCAACGGGACTGCACGGAAATGAGGGGTTTTCCGGGCTGTGAGACAAAAAATTGTTCCCAAATTTGATTCGTGGTATCGTATTGTGGAATTTATTCCATCCGCGTAATTGTACAATACGATACCACGAGATAAAAAAAAGGGGGTTATCACTATGAGAAATTAGGAATGAAAGTCTTCCTAAAAATTGTTGGCACATGTGATTCGTGGTATCGTCATACGTGGTATCGTTTTGTACAATTTATCCCATAATTCTAATACCAAGAGAAAAAGAAAAGGGTTAACGCTGGGAGAAATCAAATGCACACTATGACGCTGGGAGAAATCGAATCCACACTAATAATGACGACTAGGACTGAAACTAACCACTTTTGAAGACATGTGGAAGGAAAATAGTCGTTTTCAAGTCGACGTCTCACATATATTCTGTAAAGATATGAATATAATGATTTCACTCGATAAGATATGCTGTTTACTTCATACTAACTCCCGTAGTGCGAAAATCATGAAAAATTACCGAACACTGAAAAACATACTATCCAGGGCACATGATTCTAGTAGTGCAAAGTATTACACGAAAAAACGAATGGGGAACACTATATAAAAAATGTTTAAGGTAATAGCGAAATAAGAATATATGGCACATGATTGTAGTAGGCCTACGTCAAAGTATCGCACGAAAAAACGAATGGAAAACCAAAAAGATTGAAAAACATAGCAAAATACGAATATACAAACTAAACGAACCAAAAATAATATGACTTAAACATTACGTCTACTACAATACATAAATGTGAAATAAACTGTACAATGAGGAGCTTTAAGAATTAGTTGCATCCCTAGTATATGGTGGATATAAGGCAACAATATCCTTCAGGAAGGCTCGGAAAACACATACATAATCAGTAGTGTTGCCAGGTCCAGTTTGTTAAAAATCGGGACGGAAAGGTAAAAAAAAAAAAAAAAAAAAAAAAAAAAAAAATCGGGATTTGGGGTTACAATTCGGGACAAGTCCAAAAAATGGGTTTTTATGTGACTGGCGTTTATTTTTTTAATTTATAGAGGACAGGGATAATTTCAATAAGTATTTATCTATTATAGAAACTTATGAATCTTACTAAATACTATAGTAATAATGAGACTTGTTGACTAATTATTATTAAAATTGTATTTAGTGCTAGATTTCATTGGTTTTATCATAGTTTTTTTTTTTTTTTTTTTTTATAATGTAATTATAAAATTTCCTATATGAAAAGTGAAACTGGTTTTAACTACTTTGACATGTTCGAGCTCTTGGAACAAATTATATTAACATGCGCTAATTTCCTTTCAGTTGGCGCGTCTGAAACCGGTATTGCTGCCATGAAAGCAAATATTCAGATTCATACGTCTCGTAAAAGTGTTTTAAAGTTTGAGCTCATTTGGCGCAGTATGAGAAATGAGTATAAGGTTTCGGGATGAAATTCTCCAGTTAAAATTTACTCATGCACAGAGCATATCTTACACTGATACGGTCATGGAGGAAAGAAATTTCTTTCATCCATGGTTACGGTACGCAAAATGTGTGCAGGACATGCCGCTGATATAATTTGATTATTACTATGGTAACTGGAAAAACTGAATTGCGGCACCTAAAGTTCACATCTGCGTTGTCTGAATAGTAACTAGTAAGATGCTTATCAAGTTTTTTAATTTGTGGTTGGGCTGTAAATCTTACAATCAGCAAAAAAAAAAAAAAAAAAAAAAAAAAAAAATATGTACTATGGTGACTGTAGGCGTCATTAGCAACAGTATTTATCATTTTGAATAGTTTTGATCGAATCTTGAACAGAAACCGGGTTTTATCTAACAGGCAATACCGCTGCCTCGCGACTGTTAACGTGTCGTCATCGTAAAAAAGCAGTGTCAACAAATTAAGTGATTCTCGGGGATACTATTTAATGATGCAGTACAAATAATAAGAAAACAAATAATGTGGTAATAGCCTAGATATATTAATCTTTTTCGAAGTTTTATTAAAAATGAATTCAAAAAAAGAAAAGAAAAGTGAAAATTGTAAGTGGACAGTCGTATGATAAATACATGCTGAATTTACTCGCCATTTGTTGGGCTCATTGTCCAAATCTCTTGTTTAAATTTAATTTTATGTATTTTTTATGACTGATATTGTGAATCGCAGGTTGGTTACGCACCAGATTAATCAATTTTTCTTATTCCATAGTTGAAAATGATTATAAGTAAAGCAAGATTATAAATAACGCAAGAAGTGTTACGGCAAAAACCGGCACGAGTGAGCTGCGTGGCACAGTTTCTGTGTCGTGAACACAACGTGGCGCAGTACTACATTGTACCTCATGTGCCGCTGACTTCACTCGAAACCTATGGCAGAAGCAGTAAGTAAGTTTAAGTATTTCACACATAGACATCTTGGACTTTTCGAACCATGTGCCCTTCCGGATGGAGCGCCAGCCGTTGTCTTTACGACATCGCCAGGCCACTCCATCTAGCGTACGCTGTTGGGAAACGTTTACGAGGCGCATCTGCTCCCCACATTTTGGACAAAGATATTTCTGAGAAATAAGCCCATTATCTCGCAGAAAATCTTCTGTTCTCTCGTGATCCACGCCCAACACGGCAAGGAAGGTGACATTGATTACTGGAGCGTCGTGTACTTCGGGAGAACTGGTGGATTCTTCCGAAGCAGTCATAGATAATCGGCGACGTTTTGTGTGCCGGGGCTCCAAATCGTCCGACCATGACGATTCTGGAGAAGATCTTTCACAACTCGGTCCTGCTACACAGTCAGGCCCGCTGTAAGGCGTGCACCGCACGCGGGCGGCACATCAAGGGGGCGGCAAAACGAGCGATAGACAGTCCCCGCGATAGTCGCCACTCCGCAACGAAATTTGCAGCGTATTATGTAGCGGGCGGATATGTGAAAACTGCGACCAGTGAAATTTGCGGCCAACCTAAAATCTGCGAAATCTGCGGCCAATACCTCTTCTCTTTGTGTCATGCCGCGCCGTCCTAATCACTCTAAACGCCCCTTTAGACGACCCAACCGGGTCTCACTAAATCGTGGCCTGGAAGTTATTACGTGAACAAATCATTTTACATTACACGCCCGAACAGCCAAGTTAATTTTTTTTTTAATAGACACACAAATGTTTTACAGGTTTCTTAGACTTTTTTTTCGCACTCGTTACTGAAAGCTGAATTTTTTGCTGATCTGCAACACTGTTCGTAAAATCCAGTGCGGTACTAACTAGATCGGAGTGGCCGAGGTCGTCTAGAGGCGGCCATACACGATCGCTCCATCCGTCCAAATGGAGCGATGTCACTCCATTATCGTGTCGTCTGTGGGGAAATTTGATGTGGATGATGTTAACCCACAACTGCTGATGGTAGAATATTTTTTCCTACACTAGTTTCTTATCTGCCTAACGTCTCTCTAACAGCGAGGTCTATAGAGACGGGAAAAAATGGGGGGGGGGGCAAGGAATGGGAAGGAATTCGGCCATGGCCTTTTGAAGGAAGCATCCCAGAATTTGCCTGCAGTGATTTGGGGAAACCATGGAAAACCCAAATCTGGATGCCCGGACAGGGATTCGAACCACCGTCCTCCCAAATGCGAAGCCTCCTGCACTAGTAATGTGAGGCAAAGGGAGATTTTGCATGAAATCTACTACGATTCTGTAAGTATCTGCCTCGTTATTACAATTCTTTTCTACGTCTTTTAAGCAAGAATAAAACTTGTATTTTAATAACAGTTATAAACTATAAAGCATTTGTACTGTCAACCTGCTGTTTAGAAACATTGGCTACAAACGCAGCAATGCGCTCAGAGCGCCGGCGGGGCGGCTTTTAACAATACAACCAGTTTGATCCTATTCTATAATAAACATGCCGCTACAGCATTATTGAGAATTCTGGCCGCAGATTTCACTGGCTGCAAATTTCACTGGCCGCAGTTTTCGCGACACCGTAGCGGGCAACCTTTTTTTTTTAGCTCAACAGCTGCTTCGGGCGGTCGCCGACACTCGAGGTGGCAACAATGGGGGGCGGCAAATAATGTTCGAATGGGCGGCAATCTCAGTTTTTTGACCCGATTCGGAAATTTCCTAGATTCACCACTGGCTGTAGTTAGACAGGGGGCGGCAAAAGCGGGATTACACGCGGGCGCTCAAACAGCTAACGGCGGGCCTGTACACTGTACACAGTCCATAACTTACGATAACAGTAGCCTGAGCGAGTGATGCCAACAAACTGAACGCAACTGAATTAATCTCACACATTATAACAATGGTTACAATTGTGGACTACAACAATGGATAGTATTATACTTTAGTACTAGTACATATCGATTAAAATGAAACGCCCGAAAACCCCTGTTTTCCGTCCATTACTGTCAGTGTCATATGAATGCAGTGGTATCGTGATATCGAATTATGCGGTTGATCCATATTGCAGAAGAACATACATTTGCGATATCAATGCACGAATACAAGTAGACAAAAATATTCATCGCAATACAATTACGTGGATGGGATATATTCCAGAACACGATACCACATTTGGCATTTGCGAAGAATATTTCTCTATAATTTACGGGAAACCACTTCTTTGGAGCATTGGTATCGTAAAATAGAATTACGCGGATGGGCTATACTATAGAACAGGATACCGTGACTGACATTTCCCATGAATATTTTTAGTCCCACTCCCCCCCCCCCCCTCCGGAAAACCCCTGTTCTCCGTACAGTCCCGTTAGTGACATTTTCTAATATTTCTCTGCAATTCCTCCCCGCCCGGAAAAACCCCTGCTTTCCGTGCAGTCCCGTTAGTGACATATGTTTTTACGCGGATGACTGTACGTGAACGTCACGTCACGATGACGTCACGTTAACAGTCGCGAGGCAGCGGTATCCCCAGCTCGATAATACCTGAAAATTGTTTTTTAGTGTATAACTAGCTGACCCGGTCACGCGTTGCTGTGACTTACTAATTATAGTACGTTGGATTAATGTTATTCTAAACTTCCTCAAGTAGTCAAATTAATATTCACTAATAAATAAAAAAACATTGTAGTCGATTTGGAAATTCAAATGTAATTGGTAAAGAGTTACGGAGAGTTGAAATTAAGGACAAACGATCATAAAAAAATTTAATTTACATTTCATTACAAATTACTTAATTGAAATTATATAAAAATTGATATTTATAAAATAAATAAAAAATTATTTTTTATTTATTTATATAAACTGAAATTTCAGTTATATCTTCAGTCATACTGTTTTTATATTTTCCCCACAAACTCGAAGATTGTGTTGGATAACATGTTGTCAAAATAATTGCAAACAGTTTGACGAATACTATTCGGCGTGGCTGTCAACGCTGCATCAGCAAGTGTCAGGTCCCAATAATTGTTGTCTACCAGCAGCTGCAACTCGCGACATGCATCTTGACATGTATTGAACACTTGACATGTATTGAACACTCGACCATTAACTGTTCCTAAACATTCGAAAGAAGCTGGTCCGGGAACATTCACCAATAACAAATGCTGAAAGAAACATTCACGTTGTTTTGGATTCACTGTGGAAAGTCTTTGCTTTGAATATGCCTGCGATCGAAGGATGTGGTTCTCCTTGTTTACGTGGCTACCATTTTTTACCTAATTTGTTCCATGAAAAATAACTTGGAACATCGGTATATAATAATGTTTTTGCGAATTGGCGGAACACATCAGATTTTTGACACAATGTGAAAAATTCAGTTTGTGGTTTGTCGTTTTTGGTGGCTCAAGTATTCTTTGGAAAATATTTTCTTCGGTGAAATATACACGTTGACCGTTTTCAAGATGTATTGCAAGATGGTGGATGCAAGGGTCTCTTTCATGGGTGCGATAATTAAAAATATGCCAGATAGCTTCATTGCTGCTGATGTATCTACCTATTTGGTATCGTGTTATTTCGTCATTTTTATTTACATTTTGAACTTCAAATACGGCCAAATCACTGCCTTTATTAACATATTTGCAAAGGTACTTAATGTATTTTACAGAACTGCAAAACTCGACATTAATATGAGCCTTATACGTTTTTGAAAGCAATGGTGAGTATGATACCACCCACTGATTGTCAATTTCAACTTGGTTTCTAGAATTTGACATTCGCATTGTAAATATTTGGCCACCATTCTCAGCGTTTCTGCGGCGATACAACGGATAACCATTGATATCCGTAATAGTATCATTCGTATATTCCTTTGGAAAACGCTTCTTACATTTTCCACCTTCCATGCATGGCGATGTCATGTTAAAAGCACCGCACGGTCGGTGAATCGAGTGACTGGTAACAATATCAAACAATTCTTGATCAATTAATGGGTCCGGAATTTCGGCTGAAATTATTTCATCAATTTCTTCTGGACGGATTTTAACTTCAAGCCAAATCAAAATGTGAGAATGAGGCAAACCTCGCTTTTGCCACTCAATCAAATACAGATAGCAACGTGTGTTACCGAAAACTGAATGTTTTACGATTAAATCAATCAATGATTTTAATTTTTGTTTGAACACACGTGCCGTGACATCATGACGATGCATTGATTGATGGCCTGGTAATAGCAAAGTTTGTATTTCCTCCCAATTCGGATTACATGTAAATGTAATAAACAAATCTGGACGACCATAATGACGTAAGTCATCGCATCTTGTATATATTCCTGCATGTTCCGTGAACTGCCGATGTAGCTTGAAGGTAAAATAAATGCATTACCGATATCATTGGCGTTTAAATTTTCATAAATACTGCCGATAACAGTATCTCGTAAGAGGATGTATTCCTCTGATCGTTATTTAGCCTGGTTGTATCGAATAAATCGCAAATGCTTGTTTTCAACCTTGGCGTACATATCCACGACGTATTGAAGGCACAGTTGACGATATCGAAGGATATAGTTATCCTAATTACGTCTAATCATCAATCGGGGGGCGTAGTACTTCATTGAAGTAACTTTTTTTATTTGTTTTATTACCTGAAAAAATAATAAATTAAATAGTAATCGGAATACCGCGGGTCTACTGTACTAATAAAATAACGAATTCAATAGTTGAATATTAAATTTACCAGCAATTGGATCACGCTGTTTGATGTTGATGTGATATTTATTCTGCCCTTGCCAGAATATCAGTGGATACTGGAGTGCGTCATACGAACGGTGTAGATCCGAAATTATACTAACAGTTCTATCTTTAAATCAACTGAGTCACCAACCATAAATACTGCAACTTCATCTACGGTTGGCGCGTTGAATCTGCCAGCGTGTTCTCCTGATGGTAATTTGTCAGCTTTGATGACAATTTGATAGTTGTCATTTTTTAATTGTGGCGACACAATTGAATAAGTTGATTATTATTTTCCAAACAATTTTCCAACAATACCACAATTGCTCTCTCTTCTGCTTGTTCGATGAAATTATACTGGCACCTAGTTTTCAAGCGTTCCTCACAATTTCCAATAGATTTGGAGAAACTTCGGGACATCGTTTGGCATCGGTATCAACGACCCAAACTTATGGTACACCTGGCCTTGTATTTTGAATTTAGTTTCAAAATGACGTCCATCAGATGTAAGATCCCAAATTTTTGTTGCCCCAAAAGACGTCATCTTGAAGCAAGAATTGAATTTGCGTGTCTTGCGCAGAAACAATTTCGAATTGTTTGTTTCGCCAGCAAGAAGGATTGTAAATGTTCTGGCGGATTGGGTAGTGGTAATAGTACATCTTTTCCTGATGCACAACACATGCCGGCTGCTTCATTGCGGAATTTCAACGCCTGATAATAATGGCATATTTTTCTCATTGCACCGATTGCAGTTTTAGAATGTGCAGAGTAATCAATGGCTGGTGCATATTGGAACGCAAGAAGAACAAATGATACACGTGTTAAAGCACGGATGATTTACTGTCTCTCTCGTTCTCTTTCACTAAATGTAGCTATGTGCTGTTCTCGTGCCGCTCTTGTTCTCGATATATTCTGTCACAGACGTTCATCACGCTGTTCTTGAGATTCTTGCATACGACGCTCAGCTGTCCTGATTCTTTGAACTTCCTTACTTGCCGCGATTTGTCTTGCTGATTGATGAGCTCTCTCGTCGTGCGTCTTGCCTCTCTGCTACACGCATTGTCGAGGTTAGATTCTTTGGCAACATTTCACTGAAAAATATTTGAATTACAACAAAAAGTGCCTTTCTGAAAGCCTTAAAATAAGACACTATAATACAGTGGGTCCATTGAAAAATACAGTAAAATGGAAGTTAAGAACTAATGAGGAAATATAAAATAACATTGACAAAAATAACAGAAAAATAAGAATGATATTTTTTTGATACATTTATAGCATGGATGACACCAGGCTTTCAAGAGGTTTAGAAAGATTTGAAACGAAATAATACCAGGGAACTGTATGGAAAGAAATTTTTTTCGATGGCAGACTTTGAATATGGCAGGATTCAAAGGTAGAGAGGAGTGCAATAATGAAGGAGTACTGGGGAGGAAGAAAGAAAAATTAACAGGAGAGGCATTGAAATTGACACGTGGTCTCTAGCTGACCATAACAAAAAGAAGAAGAAAAATGATAAGCTAGCGAGAAATGCTTACACGATTCGAATTTATCGTAACATTTTCTTCAATGTTATATTCATGTGTGTAATTACTTTTTCGTTAGGTATAAAGACACACAAACGATGAACAACAATACAGTATAATTATAACACAATACACAGCACAATTAAAATTGAAGAAACTCACACATATGGCGTGGAATAGACCGTAGTATAAATAAATCGAAATACAACGCCATCTATTTGATGTTTCGATAAATTAACACACCGCCATCTGTTAGGAATAAACTGTAGCATAAATAAATTGAAACAGAACGTGATCTACTGGATGATTACCCAACCTAGCTAACCAAGTGTTGTATTGAAAAGTTAACACATCGCCATCTGTTAGAAACTTATGGAACTATAATAATAATTACGTGTGGTCGTAATGACCTGGTGACATGGTTTCTACTGGCTGGGCATTCTGCCCCTGTCGCAGCCGTCTTTACCTAGCCCGCCCATCCTGCCTGGTACAGGGGACCTATATTTTAACGTCGAATCTGAACCACAGTACCGTCCTGACGTATTTTACCTCTTACAGCATGCTGCGCCGGGGGTTAATGCCGGGTTAAGTGTCTATAAAAATCCTAGCCGAGACATGGACTCGAACCGCGGACCTTTCCATCTCCAGTCAGACGCTCTAATCACTTAGCCAGCAGACCGCTTAGTCTTGGTGGCTTGCAAATAATTACAAACCATTGTCCTATGACAAACATTTAATGAACATTTATTTCGCAAATAATAAATATTGAGGTCTATAATCCAGATAAAAACTATCCTATCTTTTAAGTTGGACTAAATTACACACGTTAAGCCAAATTTCATCTAAATCGGTTATGTAGTTTCGGAGTTCATCCCGGACGAACATCGTGACACGAGATTTTTATATATATAAAGATATGTTTTGCTTTTAATTATTTCCTAGGGAGCGTCCATAAACCACGTAGCTTTATTTTGGCGTACTGTGACCCATGCTACTGAAGTCATTTTATACTGTTTTCTCCTGTGAGTCTATCGTAAATTAATGACGGAAGGCTCATTCCACGCCAAATCACCTAGTGCCATGTGCACTTAGGTCTCAGATTTTGTTCATATTTTTTACGTGTATAGATACCTAAGAGATATGACCATAGGAATTTTTTCAATTTTTTATCTCGAAAATTGGCTTCAGGAAAAATATTTGAAATTTGCACATTTCATGCGATTCTTCCCATGATTGTGTCGACATCAAATCGCATAAAATGTTGTAACTCGTTTATTTTTGGAACAACATACATCATTTTGGTATCAAATTAAAGCTAATTATTGATACTTTCTAACTAAGTAATAATATTCACAAAAATTGTTATAAAAAATTTTGGGAGCCCTCAAAATAAAAAGTTTGGTTTTTAAAAGTGTTGCAATAAATTTGCAATAACAGGCAAGTACCAGCAGACACATACTTTAAATTTTAACAAAAGCTCAATCTCAATGTGTGTTTTCAGCTGTAAAAAAATGAAAATGGTGTTTTTTGTGGTTGTTAAATAATGCAAGTTTGTTGTTCTCTGCTGTTTAACGGTGATTATGATTTTTTAGCGGCTACTAGACCTTTAAAAAAGGGTTGAATTTTAGAAACAAGGTGAACAATTTGATATTTATGGAACATATGAATAGACAAATAACCCTATGCCAAGCTATTAATTGTTTAACCACTTTATAAAATGAAACTTTTAATTCAAATGCACGGTACACTCCAAGAATTTGAATGTGAAACATGAAGTTTACAATAAAATATTATGTAACAGATGATGACTCAATGGATTAACATGCAAAAGAATATTTAAAATATTAAAGAATTACATTTTAAAAATTTAATGACTGTTATATGGGTGCTGATTTATAAAATGTTCTTAACTGATTCTTCAATTAATTGTTGAATATCTTTTTCCAGGACATATGTTCTGCCTGATGCTGAAGTTGATGCAGGCACTGGTACTTCTTGTATAATGTTTTAAAAAGGCTACCCAACAGCTGCCACTTGGTGTTGGACATATAAATGTTTTGGAAGGTCTACAAGGGTGCATGAATTGAATTTTTGCATCCCTCATGTTCAAAGAACATTGTTGCACTTTCCCTATCCACAATTTTTCTCCATAAATAACTGCATAAAATTTTTCTGGCACTATATCCATAAGATCTTCTTTATTTTCACTACCAACAGAAGTTTTAAAAGATGTTTGAGATGATGAAACTCGTTTTACTAAAATAATTGTCTTATTCATTTGGTTCATAGTCACTGTCTGTTGAAATTAATATTCTCATAAGTTTCAGTATTATATGCTATAACTGATTTTCTACAAGATATGCACAACTGTTTGCCAGGTACTAATTCAATATCATGGTACTTCTTTGAAAATGATAAAGAAATTGATCTTAGACCTTTTCTGACATTTTGTTTATGTCTTTTAAAAGGATCGCAACATATTCTCTACCTGTTCTCAAAAGTTGACAAAAACTTTTTTAAATGATCATGACATGTGAATTGCAAGTCCAAACATTTTGTTCTAAGTCTGATCAGTTCTATATCAGTTCGTTTAAAGTCACACATACTTACAATCTTTCTTGGCTTCTGTGGAAAACTAGTTGTTTCTTGAAATTGAAAACAAATTGAACACTGCATTTTATCAAAACTTAAACTGAAATATAATTCACTTTTAAATGATACATTTCAATAAAAGGCTTAGGGATTTACAGTACTACATGAGTACTATGATTGCATACTGATAATTAATCACTACTATAGCATTACCCCAATATTTCTAAACAGCTGAACACTAACTGAGACAGGGCAGATCCTTTGTTTTACCTCTTCTCCCTAAAATGTTTTAACAAGTTAGAACAGGTTGAAATATGTTTCAACATGATAGAACAGGTTGAAATATGCTTGAACCTACAATGAAAATTTAGGAGGGGCAAATTCTACTTTTAGAACTAGTCATGTTACCAAGTAGAGCTTACTTCTAAAATAAAGTCAATAATGGCAATGATAATCATAATTTTTGAAAAGACATATCGAGATAGATATTTGGATACTTCTAGAAAGAATTACCAGTGTCCGCATCAATGTTAATTTCAGGAAGAACATATACATTCTGGAAGAAAATAATGGCTGCAAATCAGTTACAAACTTTTTATAAATCAGCACCCATACAACATGTATTAAATGTTAAAATGTAATTCTTTAATATTTTAAATTTTTGTTTGCATGTTGATCCATTGGAACATCATCTGTTACATGATATTTTATTGTAAACTTCATGTTTCACATTCAAAGTAATTCTTCTTGGAGTGTACCGTGCATTTGAATTAAAAGTTTAATTTTATAAAGTGGTTAAACAATTAATAGCTTGGCATAGGTTTATTTGTCTATTCATATGTTCCATAAATATCAAATTGTTTCACCTTGTTTCTAAAATTCAACCCTTTTTTAAAGGTCTAGTAGCCGCTAAAAAAATCATAATCACCGTTAAACAGCAGAGAACAATAAACTTGCATTATTTAACAACCACAAAAAAACACCATTTTCATTTTTTTACAGCTGAAAACACACATTGAGATTGAGCTTTTGTTAAAATTTAAAGGATGTGTCTGCTGGTACTTGCCTGTTATTGCAAATTTATTGCAACACTTTTAAAAACCAAACTTTTTATTTTGAGGGCTCCCAAAATTTTTTATAACAATTTTTTTGTGAATATTATTACTTAGTTAGAAAGTATCAATAATTAGCTTTAATTTGATACCAAAATGATGTATGTTGTTTCAAAAATAAACGAGTTACAACATTTTATGCGATTTGATGTCGACACAATCATGGGAAGAATCGCATGAAATGTGCAAATTTCAAATATTTTTCCTGAAGCCAATTTTCGAGATAAAAAATTGAAAAAATTCCTATGGTCATATCTCTTAGGTATCTATACATGTAAAAAATATGAACAAAATCTGAGACCTAAGAGCACATTGAATATTTTAATTTGGGTGATTTGGCATGGAATGACCCGGAAATAAATATTCACATGCTGTTGTGTGTTCTGTGCGCAGGGGCGTAGCTACTATGGGGCTAGGCGGTGCAGTGCACCAGGGCCCTCACGCTCAGGGGGCCCCAAGCATACCTCAAGGGGCCCCTAAGCACATCCTCAGTTCAGGGGGCCCCTACCAGCACACAAAGCCAAAAAAGGTCGCCCATCTGGGCTGAGGGCCCAAAATAATTTTTTTGCACCGGGGCCCTTGTTGACCTAGCTACGCCACTGTCTGTGCGTCATTTTAATTGTGACAAATAATATGAATGAAAAGCTACGTGGTATGGCTCGAATACACCCTCCCCTCCTCCCCCACGTAGCTCAGCGTAGCTTTCCAGCCAATCCGTTCCACTTGCCTCCCTCCCCCCCCCCCCCCCCTCCAGAGGAAGCCACCTGATTTAGGGAAGCTCTCTTTCTTTTTGTTTACAAACCTTCAGAAATATATATATGTTGATTAACGCACAGTTTCCTACAGACCTGATTATTTTTACGTGTGTTACACGGTTCACTTTTCGTAATCACTCCGGATGAATCACTCGCAGTGAAAGGAAAGTAAACTGTGTAAACAGAGAATCATCCAAGATGACGGATGAAAGAAGTTGGCTCGGGTTCAACTTTCCGTTCACTTTTGGTGTTTCACTCAGATAAACCATTAAGAGCAGGGGTGGCCAACCCGCGGCCCGCGGGCCACATGCGGCATATTTCTGTGGCCCGCGAGATTCATCACATCTATACATAATATTTTTCATATTTCATTTTTACTTATTTCATTACAATGAGCGTTTAGTTTAATTATTATTATATTATCAATGTTTACATGTAAGAATAATAGTAAATGCAATAATAATAACTCATTATGTTTCAATTTTTCACTCAAAAAAATGTCTATAGTGGGTCTAAATCTAATTTCGGGATAAATTATTTCATATGCGGCCCGCGGAGTTATGACACATTTCCAGAGTGGCCCGCAAGATCATCTGCGTTGGCGACCCCTGATCAAGAGTGACGCGTGTAAACAGTCAAAATATCAAGTGAAACCTTTTTCTGTATCGATCGCAATTGTTTGTTTCTGATTATTGTTGTTTTCAACACATAATAGTTTTTAAATGGAAGGAAGAAACATTTATTTATTTTTAAAATCTTTTCGTAACTAGTGTTTATAGAAAACAAAATTAGAAAGTTGTGAAAATGATAACATAAAAGATGGTGCTACCTATTCACGATTAAAGAATTAAATCTCCCACTTTTGATAATAGAAGACAAGAGCAAAATTAAAACTATCCGAAATAGGTTTTCTGGCGAATTAATTCAAGTTTTAAAATCAGTAAACTGTGCTTCTTAGGTAAAGTGAATGCGTTTCAATGCTGTTATCAGTTACAAGAAACCTGAGAGTAGTTTCTAGCTTCGGTTTAGCTGGTAAACATTTTCTCATTATTGTCCTGTTTGGTAATTAGTGGGGAGTTTTTGATAACACAACTTTCTGAATCATATGTTCCAAGATTATTATTATATACCATTTTGTCCTGCAATACCCATTCTCCCAACCTGCAAGATCCAATTTCTCGTCCGAAAACTTTTCTTTTTGCAATTAACTTTCTTCATGATGCAAATTTTAATTCCTTAGGCGAGGTTTCTGAAAATTATATTGACTCCAACACGCACAAATTTGTTTTTTGCCATCTTGAAGTGAATTCAGTGGTTCATTTGTGATTTTATGTGTAAACAAAAAGTGAATTCATCTTCACTTTCACTGCGAGTGAATCACCCTGAGTGATTACGAAAAGTGAACCGTGTAAACCCGCCTTAATCTAGGCTGGCCGTCCAGTGGACGCGTATTCGCGCGAAAACACGCGAATACGCGCGAAGAGATCGCCCCAATCCAAACAAAGGTAATTTTTTGTGACTCCGTCCACTGCGAGCGCCTGAGTCGCGCGAACTTACGCGAGGGCGACGAGATCCATGGCCGTCCAGTGGACGCGTATTCTCGCGAAAAATGTTCTTGCGAATACGCCTATATTCGCGCGAACTGTGTTGGCGCGAAGACACCCCGTCCATGAAAGCAGATTCTATCGCCAGTTCTCTGTAGTTGTTTGTGCCAGAAAGAACAGTAGCAATGCCTTTCTCTCAGTTGTTACAATTATACACATTGGAATCAACAATTATAACAAGAAGATGAACTGCAAAAAGGAGATAGGAATGGATGAGAAATATTTTTGACAAAAGAAAGGAGTTTTCCATTTGGTTGAAATAGGGCCATTGTTTTGAGACTTTCCCTGATTTGTCTTCAAATATTTTCTTAACTCTCTTCTAAAGGTATCCCTCCACCCTTTCATTTTAATGTTAAAATATACTTATAAACTTAAAAATAATTTCATCTGAAGAGAAAAATAATTATTTGAAAATGGGAAACAAAGAAAATAATTTGATGTAGCCCGGGCTTCTCAAACAATTTTTTTTTTTTTTTTTTTTTTAAATGGCATTTTGCCGTGTAGCCATTCAGCCAGCAACTAATTTTTTTCTTTTATTCGTCAAGTGTGTATATAGATTATTCTCGTGTTATTATTGATGATAACCAGTGACAGGACAACACAGGACGGACACAACACTTAATTAAAACCAGCCATGCCCTTGGCCGGACTCGAACCGGTGACCTCTGCGACGCGAAGCCAGCTCTCTAGCCCCGCGCTACCGAGGCCGACCAAACAAATATTTCAAAGCTAAACTACATGAATTGAACTACGCCGCAAATAATCGTTATAAATTTACGGTGGTTTGTTTCATAATATTATGTATAATGTTGAGTAATTTTGTAATTGTATTAGAAACGATAACAAACATAACAAATACTATATGTACTGTTACCTACCAAAGGTTATTCGGTACTAATTGCAATCAGCGTAATTAATTGAATTTTTGCTTAAGTGAAAAACAAGGTCCATGTGAGTATTCCATCAACATTGTGTTTTAATGGATGAAAGTTGTTTGAATGAACTAAATGATTGCTGTATAAAAAAACAGTACAGTGCAAGGAATATTGGTTATGAATGAGATTTTGAATGTTTGAAAGCGTTTGATTTGGTAAATATGTTGCTGAAGGCTTGTTTATATTTTCTACTTTCACTTTAAGCGTTTACTGACGATTTCCAGTATTTTTGTTTTTATGTGATTGTATTGTTTCTGTAATTGTTGCCAGGAAGATTCTATTTAACCTTCAAATACCTATCACTTCAAACCAATAGAACAACTGATAACAGCAAGAAAAAAGAAAGCCCATACTACGTGAAAATAATAGATATGTAATATTGCATTTTGTTTGGATAAATGAATAAAAAATAGAATTAATTACCTGGTAAATTCATTTCTGTTCCCATTTCTACCCACATTTTCATTTTGACATTCCTCTGGTGGTATTGAGATAATTTTTGATCCCACAAGGGGCTCTTCTTGAACAAGAGCAACCATTTTGTCTATATCCATCGCGCGAACTGTGTGTTCGCGCGAACAAATCCAAACAATTTTGGATTTCGTCGCCTTCGCGTATGTTCGCGCGACTTAAGCGCTCGCAGTGGACGGAGTCACATTAAATTACCTTTGTTTAGATTGGAGAGAACTCTTCGCGCGTATTCGCGTGTGGTCGCGCGAAGATTTTTCGCGCGAATACGCTCCCACTGGACGGCCAGCCTGTTCGCGCTAAAACAAATTTCGCGCGTTGGATATAGACAAACTGATTGCTCTTGTTCTAGAAATAGCCCATTAATGGGATCAAAAATTATCGCAATACCACCAGATAAATGTCAAAGGGAAGATGTGAGAAGAAATTGGAACAGAAATGAATTCTGCAGGTAATGAATTCTGCAGGTAATGAATTCTATTACTTATTCATTTATATAAACAAAATGCAATGTTAAATATCTATTATTTTCACACAGTATAGGCTTTATTTTTTGTTTGCTGTCATCAGTAGATCAACTGGTTTGATGTGATGGGTATTTGATGATTAAACAGAAACTTCCTGGCAACAATTATGGAAACAATACAAATCACACAAAAACAAAAATGACTGGAATTCGTCAGTAAACGTTTTAAGTGAAAATATAAAATATAAAGAAGCATTCAGCAGCATATTTACAAAACAAAAAGCTTTCAAACATTCAAAATCTTACTAATAACATCATAGGTCGCATAATATTCTTAATTGCATTCCTTTAACCAATATTCCTTGCAATGTACTGCTTTTAATAGAGCAGTCATTCAGTTCATTTAAACCACATTCATCCATTAAAACAAAACATTGATGGAATAATCATATAGATTTACAATCGATCATTTTTTTTCTCATAAACAAAAAATTCAGTTAATTACTCGGATCGTAGTTAGTGGCGGATAACCTTTGGTACGTAAAAGCACGTATAGTATTTATATATTAACATTATGTTTGTTATCGTTTCTGATAAAATTACAAAATTACTCAACATTATGCATAATTTTATGAAACAAACCACCGTCAATTTATAAGGATTATTTGCGGCGTAGTTCAATTCATCTAGTTTAGCTTTGAGACGGTTATATGAGCCGGATATGTGAAAACTGCGACCAGTGAAATTTGCGGCCAACCTAAAATCTGTGAAATCTGCGGCCAATACCTCTTCTCTTTGTGTCATGCCGCGCCGTCCTAATCAATCTAAACGCCCCTTTAGACGACCCGACCTGGTCTCACTAAATCGTGGCCTGGAAGTTTTTACGTGAACAAATCATTTTACATTACACGCCCGAAACAGCCAAGTTAATTTCTATATTTTGTTTTTTAATAGACACGCAAATGTTTCACAGGTTAAGTGTTCTTTCTTAGACTTTTTTCGCACTCGTTACGAAAGCTGAATTTTTTGCTGATCTGCAACACTTCGGAAAATCCAGTGCGGTTCTAACTAGATCGGAGTGGCCGAGGTCGTCTAGAGGCGGCCATACACGATCGCTCCATCCGTCCAAAAGGAGCGATGTCACTCCATTATCGTGTCGTCTGTGGGGAAATTTGATGTGGATGATGTTAACCCACAACTGCTGATGGTAGAATATTTTTTCCTACACTAGTGTCTTATCTGCTTAACGTCTCTCTAACAGCGAGGTCTTTAGAGACGGGAAAGGATGGGGGGGGGGCAAGGAATGGGAAGGAATTTGCCATGGCCTTTTGAAGGAAGCATCCCGGAATTTGCCTGGAGTGATTTGGGAAAACATGGAAAACTCAAATCTGGATGCCCGGACAGGGATTCGAACCACCGTCCTCCCGAATGCGAGGCCTCCTGCACTAGTAATGTGAGGCAAAGGGAGATTTTGCATGAAATCTACTACGATTCTGTAAGTATCTGCCTCGTTATTACAATTCTTTTCTACGTCTTTTAAGCAAGAATAAAACTTGTATTTTAATAAGAGTTATAAACTATAAAACATCTGTAGTGTCAACCTGCTGTTTAGAAACATTGGCTACAAACGCAGCAATCCGCTCAGAGCGCCGGCGGAGCGGCTTTTAACAATACAACCAGTTTGATCCTGTTCTATAATAAACATACCGCTACAGCATTGTTAAGAATTCTGGCCGCAGATTTCACTGGCCGCAAATTTCACTGGGCGCAGTTTTCGCGACACCATATGAGCCCCCCCATCGAATTACTTTTTTGTATCCCATTTTCAAATAATTATTTTTCTCTTCAGATGAAATTATTTTCAAGTTTATAAGTATATTTTAATAGAAAGTTAAATGGTTAGCGACGATGATAAGTAAACATGAGTTTTCTTAATTAGTAAAAATGAAGTTTCAGCTTTTGATAACACGTGTCTTACTTTAGTTGTGTACATTTATATATCTCAATCGATTTAAATTTAATATTTTTATATTTTAAAAATATTTTTCATCTCTTTATTTTACACTGGATTTTTACTGAGTGTTTCGCTGAAGAGAGGATATGAGCCTAGAAATTTAACCGATCTAGGACGTATACTTGGGAATTTACATTCATTCTTTCTCTATTAAAGAAACTAAACAAGTATGTACTAAGGAGTTTTTGTTCTTATTTCTTTTGTTTTAGTCGCTGACATCAAGAAGAAATGGAAAGGGTTGAGGGATACCTTTAGAAGAGAGTTAATAAAATATTTAAAACAAAAATCGGAAAAGGCGGAGAAGACTCAAAACAGTGGCCCTAGTTCAACCAAATGGAAAACTCCTTTCTTTTGGCAAAAATATTACTCATCCATTCCTCTCCCTTTTCTGCAGTTCTTCTTCTTGCTAGAATTGTTGATTCCAATTCCTATAATTCCAACAATTGAGAGAAAGGCATTGCTACTGTTCTTTCTGGCACAAACAACAGAGAACTGGCGACAGAATCGCGCGAATTTGCTTTCAGTGGACAGGGAGTCTTCGCGCCAACAAAGTTCGCGCGAATACAAGTGTATTCGCACGAACATTTTTCACGCGAATACGCGTCCACTGGCCGGTCGTCCACTGCAAGCGTATTTGAGCGACTAGCAGGTCTCGCGTAGTCGCGCGTATTGGTGCGACTGATCCCAACACACGGTACGTTACTGAGCAGCGTCCACTGCGAGCGATCTTGAGAGACCGATTGTAGCCGACGACAGGCGACGAGCGACTGGTCCTGCCGGAGTTGGATTAATCGCTTGTCGTCGCCGTTACGTATTCTATGCTCCAAGTTCCATTTCGTGTATGCCGCCGTATTTGTTCGCTTTACCCTTTAATATGGGTAATGAAAAATTAATCAGTGTCGTAAATGAGAAAAACACGGTTGTGGGATATTAAACGGTATTTCATACGTGATATTCAGTGGAAACTGTCGGAACGTTCCAGAAGAAATTTATAGTAAAGATGGTAGGTAATCTTGACAAATATACTATTAGGCTACTTAAAAATTTATATCCCGTATACGTACACTTTAATGAAAATGTTTGAAATTGCAATATTTATTATTATTCTACATTTAAATTACATAAATATACTTAATACAGACGTTATTACATAAAGTACATCTGCTGAAAAATATCTACAAAATTTGTATTTACTGAAAGAATATTTGTATTCTTTAGAAAATGTATTAATCATTCAAATGCTAGGTATATTACTGAATCTAGGGAACTTAAAGGAAACGAAAATATCCACAAGAAGGGGCTTCTGGACAAGATAATTGGCAAGATACCGAATCTAATTTGGGGCATGGCGTCAGTTCACCTTCTTTGAAAATCTAACAACCAGTGAAATAAATACCTAACTCCAACCCATCCCTTCAACAATCAACAACTACCATCACTATCCAGACCGTCGAGGAAACTCCACGGGAAGGTAAAGAACGGCCGGATCGTGGCGCTGACCCAATCACATCCCTTTTAGTACCGAAGGTTGTAATGGCACTGCGGAACTCTACCTCCGTGAATCCTAGAAGGTGTAGGAACCCCGTGATCTTTGTCTTTAGTGAAAGGTTCAAAATATTATTATTTTGCTTTTGGCTTTACGCCACGTGACGTCGAGGCCGGAAGGGATTGGGGACAAGAACGGGAAGGAATTCGGTCATGGAATTTTGAAAGTATCTTCCCGGCATTCGCATGGAGTGATTTGGCGAAACTATTGAAAACCCAAATCTGGATGCCCGGACGGGGATTCGAACCACGTCCTCCCGAATGCGAGGCCATAGCTTTACCGTTGCCGCTCACTCACCATGTTCGGTGATTAATTTGTGGAAAGCTCACAAATAGCTAATGTTGAGTTTTTAATTTTATGTTGTTTTTTTTTAAGTTCCTTTGTATTTTATAATGTCACCTTGCTTCATATTTGTAAATGTTTTGAAATATTTCGGTTTGTCAAATTATATACCTATCGGTTCAGTAGAAAAGAGATTTTATGAATTATTATTTACCATCACTCACCTTAGAGTCACAGACGTAACGCAGTTTCTCGTCTCTTTGAAATAAGATTCTTTGGTGAATGAAGGCTTTATATCATTTAAAACGTACTGAAATGTCTCCGGGGTCAATCTTTAATAATCATGAAATTTCTGTAGATCCTTCTCAAAATGACCAAGTAGGTGATAGAATTCTCCTAATTGATTTCTTTTTGCTATCATTGAATTAACCCAGTGCGAACGATTTTCTACGATGCGTCGTCAGGTAGGCACTTTCCAAAAAGTACAAGGTATCTGAATCCATTTCACAAAATTTTGAAACTCATAAAACATTCGTGCCTAATTACTGGCACACCTGTTAGTGGCGAAACACACCGTTGAGAGCTGCTGCAACAATCATAGTCGCCTGACTCAAAGTCGGCTACAGTGGACGGCCTCAGTCACTCCTTGTCGGCCGACTCAAAGTCGGTTATAGACGCTTGCAGTGGACGACCAGCCTTAAGGCCCATTTAGACGACACGACCTGGTCTCCCTAAATAGTGGCCACGCCCCTTCGGCCCTAAAACCGGGTCGTCTAAAGGGGGGTTTAGACGACCGGACCGGACCTGATAAAACGGGTGCTCCGCCCCTCCGACCTGAGAATACGTGACGTGTAAACGCAGCACCGGACCAGATGTGGGCGGGGCGACGTGATCGGGTGATCGGGTCAAAAATACTCCCGATATCGGGTCCCCCCACCTTTTCACACTTACAACCACGTGACCCGCGCTCCAAGTCACCCCCTCCACCTCATTGTTATTCTTTGTCGCGGGCTTATTTGTTTAATGTGTTGTGGTGTTTGTTCATTTCACTTGATTATTCTATTCAGCAATGGAAAAAGGAAATAGATAACCGAGAAAAAGAATGTATTACCAACATGCTTGAGGTTCTCAAATCTTTAAAACATTTATGGGACCCAAGCAACGAACTGTATTTTAATAAAGATCTTAGTAGGTAGCAAGGGTATGGCCGGCATTACACTGTAAAAGATCTTTTTCCAAGATCTTTTATAAAACATTTTATCATATTTCTTTTATCAAAGATATTTTATGATATTTTTTCAGTCCCATTACACTATATAAAATTTTTCGTCATAGTTCTCTGAAATGAATGAAGTAAACCTGAAAGCTTTTGCAGACGCAGTTAGTGCAACTGTCACAATATGCATTTTATTGAAAATAAAGAAGAGAAGTAAACATATTTAGGTTAGACCGTGGATTACGAGACTTGATATGATAGGAGATTCATCAAAGTTTAGTGAAAGAGCTGCAATGTGAGGACATGGCAAATTATAAAAGTTATGGTCGATGCTGAAGAATAGGTCCAATAAATTCTTACCTAAAACATTTCCATAAATTTCTACATCAGAATTATTTCTCCATGTATACTATTGGGTGTTTATTTTTACGGTGTATGTGCCATGGGTTTTACTCGATTGCTGGTGGCGGAACTACACCATTCTGCAATATAGCACACGCCCTGGTCTGCGCATTCCGTCTGTTATTACTGTATTCCAGAAACCTGCCAAATATCCAGTTTCTTAACACATTAATTTTCTTTTTTACGTCTTTTACAGTACAGCCTTCTATCATAGCACTAATTAACTTTGCGTAAGTATTCACCTTTTTGTTACTAATCGTATAGTCTACATGTTTCTGACTTTACATTTCCTTCTGTTCATACCCAAGACAGGAGGAGGATGAGGAGGGTCATGGGAGTGTGCAGGGCGTATACTGGCGATGAGGCATGGAAAGATATTGCAGTAGGTATGAAAAGTAGTGCATGGCAGGGAAAAGATGACCATGACCACAAGCTGGCACTCGATTTCAGGCACAAGGGTGTGGGAAGATTTTCCTTTTTAGGTAAGGTTGTCAGGGATTGGAATGAGTTACCAAGGGGAATGATGAATAACTTACAGGAAACGTTAAAAGAATTTAAAGTTAAAATTTGTAGAGGGCAAATGTAGGTGGGTGCAGGATAGGGGGAAGTTGGGTGTGTAGGGAAATTGCCACCGGAGCGTGTGCTCCATTGCAATTAAATTAAAATTAAAAAAAAAAATTAAATAAAGATTTTCGTGGATTTGGCAGTAATAACCAACTTTGGTAACATCCATTGCGCCATTTTCTTTTTTTTACGTTTTCAGGGTGCTGAAATCTTTTATAAAATGTAATGCCAACGTCTTACAATTTATAAAAGAAATTTTATAAAAGAAATCTTTTATAAAATATGCCCCATTACACTGTAAAATATTTTATAAAATATATTTTATCAAATATCTTTTACAGTGTAATGTCGGCCTATGAAGCTCTTCTATAAATGTACAGAAACATTAGGCCGTCTGCGACCTTAAAAGATCTTAAAAAAAGTTAGAAAACATGAGGAATTGAACATGAGAATCTGAAAATCTGGGCGTGACAATATGCACACCAACAATCTGTGAGAGCTGACATAGACAGTTTCGGAAGAAAAAACGGACCGGGGACATCGGACCGGATAACTGGTCGTGTAACGATCGACCAAGGGAAAATCTGGTAGAGTGGTGGGGGAACCCTTTATCGGGTGCCCGTTTTTTCAGATCCGGTCCGGTCGTCTAAACCCCCGCTTAAACCCCCCTTAAAGCCAGCTCCTGGTCACGTTTTTGCCGCGAGACCAGGCAGGGAGGTCGGGTGGAAATGCCATCCGATTTAGGGCGAAAGGGTAAGTCAGGCCCCCACCACTCTGCCCTGCACACTGGCCGTGTAAAGCCTCGCCCGGTCGTGCTCTCACTGCCTGGTTCCCCGTTCCTATTATTTTGAGATGGATGCATACGATAATCAAGAAAAAGAAGAATTGACAGAGTTGCTGGAGGTGTAAAAGACCCAAAAAATTTTGTGGGACACCTCGCATAGGGTTGCAACTTATTTAGAAAAAAAAGCATAATTGTCTTTTGAAGAGTAAAATAAAAATCATGTGAAAGGGGAAAAAATTAAAATTTAGTTATTTAGTGCCTTAAATACACATATTTTCGGGCTTACTTGACTATCTATTAATTGTTGATTTCATTTCAGTGTTACAGCTGGAGCCACATTCTACATCTAATATAACAAAAAAGGAACACTCATTTTTAAATTTACGGACTCTCTGTTTCTCCCTTCCCACCATATTGCATTTATTTCGTTTCGTCATAGGCAGTAATAGGTCGTTTGTAAATTAATTGAATTGTATAGCTTACGAAAAATTAATTGTTTCCGCATACTTTATGGTTATGTTCAGAAATGACGCCGAGCGGACATGAGTCGACTGGGTTACAACAGTAAGAATGTTCCGCTATTGTTGCCTCGACTCCGACGCGGTAATTACACAGTTCAAAGGATGCGAGCGAGCAAAAAATCGCTGGCCGATAGGCACTTTTCCTTGCAGAAGATTGTGAGGACTAGCAGACAAAGGTACAGTTAAATGTGTTGTGTTTCGCATACTTTATTCGTAGGAAAAGTATAACAGCCAAAAATAAAGTATGATACTTTATAATACAGTATAGTTGGATACCCTAACCTCATATGCCCTCTGTCATAACAAAGACGCGAGTAATGAGGCATTTCAGCTGTCACCCGCTAGAAATACCTGAAATCTTCTTCACCATCCAACACATTTGAAACTCTAAAGTGACTGAATACATGCCTTTGTAAATATAATTGCTTGGAACACATCTTATTTCTTTTTTCCTAGGCTTTTCGCATAATGTCAAGCCGTCAGGGTTACACCAAGAATTTGTGGTTTTGATAAATATGGGGCCACACATATTTAATTTAAATATTAGAACTTTAATTAAATTTGTAATAATTTTATTATTAGTATTACTATTGAATGGAATGTACAAATTTCAGAGCAAGACGGATATACGCGTGGTGGCAGGCCGCTAGTACGGCAGTACCAAATCGGACCGGCCGACGGGTCGTCTAAATGCAACACTGTCGACTGGAGAAAAGTGAGATCGGGAACGGGACAGGGTGATCGCCAACTGAGTTATTGTCAGGACACCCCGTCCACTGAAAGCGAGTCTACCGCCAGTTCTCCGTTGTATCCCCCAACCTATTATACTTCTTCTTGATGCCAATGAATATAACAAAAAAAATACTTCCTTAATAAATATTTATTTACTTTTTATTAAAAAAAATAAAATAAACGTAAATTTATTTGATTATGCCCTAGGTCGGCAAAATTTCCATTCTAACATTTTATCACTGGCGACACCGTCTACATTTTTAATTCGTTTAAATCTTATACCACGTTAGCTATTAAACTTTATCTAGAAAATACATAAAATACATAAAAATAGTTTTATGTTAAGAGAGAAATAATTGCTTGAAAATGGGACAAAAAAAAGTTATTCGAAAGTGCTCCTCTAAGAAACTATTGTCCTTATATAAACTAGGTGAAATAAATTACGCCGTAAATAATCTTTATAAATTGATGGTATTTTGTTCCTAATATTATGCAGTATGTTGAATACTTTTTGTAATTTTAACGATACGACAGCGAAAATAAACTTAAAATATAATACTATACGCATTGTTACGTATTAAAGAATAGTCGCCACTAATTAGAATTCGCATAGTAAATGGAATCTGTGTTTGAGAGAGAAATTGATTGCAAATTTTATGATTATTCCATAACGTGTTGTTTTGATGGATTAAAACGATTTAAATGAACCGAATCACTATTGTGATTGTATTAAAATCAAGAGAGTGCAAGGTATATTAAACAATAGTAATCAAAAGTTTTATGTGGGACATAATGCTTCCAATGAGATTTCGAATTTTTTTAGAAGTGTTTGGTTTTGTTAATATGCTGCTGTGTGCTTGTATACATTTTCTATTTTCATTTAAAAACGTTTCCTTATAATTTCGGGTATTTTGTGTTTTTTAATTGTTTTAGTTCGATTTGTCTCCGTGATTGTTAGCGCTCAAAAAAGCAGTGTTGCCACCTTAGCGATTTTATCGCTAGATTTGGTGAATTTTTAAGCTCGAAAGCGATATTTTTTAAATATGCTATTACTAAAAAAATATTTGGTGATTTTTAGTGATAATCAACCTTGCAGAGTTTCAAAAAACTTGATTGGAATTGGGGTTGGTCATGACTACAATGAATAAAGGCGTACTTAATATTTTGAAAACGGAATATAGTTTACCCAGTTCAAGAATGGCATTGGAATAAATGCCTTTCTGGGGTTATCTGCTTTAGCCTTATCCTATCACTTTATCACTCGAATGCCGCAGTAGAAAGGATTTTCCGTACAATGAACATCCTTAAAAACATTTTGAGAAATAGGATAGCTGTAAACAATCTTGATAGCATTCTTTTATAAGGAAACAAAAATTGTGAAAATCTGCTGGGTTACGAGCTCCCGGCTGATGTAATTGCTGTAATTTGTAAAGATGCTAGATTTTTAAATTTAAAACTGACGATTCATCTCATCCTTCCACATCTGCAAGTTCTGCAACTCCAACGATAGACCAAGATGAAGGAGAAATGCCGACTGACGAAATTTGAAGTTGATTCTTAAAATAATGTTATGTTTAATTTAATGAAAATAATAATTATTAAGATAGTTTTATATTACTTACCTCACCATTTTCCTTTATTTTATTTAGCGATTTCTATCGAATCTTTTAGTTTTAAATATCCCGCAATCTAGTGAGTTTTGAGACCAGGCCTAGCGACTTTTGTTTTCTTAAGGTGGCAACACTGCACAAAAGGTCTGTCGGCTCCTTTACATTCTCAATTTCCAACGCGCGAACAAATCCAAGCAACTTCGGATCTCATCTCCCTCGTGTATGTTTGCGCAACTCAAGCGCTCTCAATGGACGGAGTTCATGCGTATACAGGCGAACTTGCGCGAACATTTTTCGCGCTAATACGCGTCCATTGGTCGGCCAGCCTTGAAAGAGATTTCCATTCTTGAAGCATTCACATATATAATGGTTTCCCTTTTCCTTGAATTGTTTATAGTTTCTTCTTAACGCTGTTCTTATTCGGATAAATTATTCGCACACCACTGATGTTTACGATTTTAACTGAGTATCTAATTTGGTAATGGAACTGGGATGGTAGTCATTGAAAAGTGAAGAGATTGCTGGGAGTGTACGAGGCGTATATTGGCGATGAGACCTGGATAGATACAATGGCGTAGGGCCCCAGTGCAAAAAAAAAAAAAAAAAATTGGGCCCTCATGCCAGATGGGCGATCTTTTTTTGTTTTGTGTTGCTGGTAGGGGCTCTCTGAGCTGAGCCTGGGGGACCCTGAGTTGTGCTTGGGTCCCCCTGAACAGTGAGGGCCCTTCGTGAGGGGGGCTACCTCTGCCTTAGGGGCCCCCTCAGACGACAGTAGAGCTAAAATAAAAAAGTCGCCAATTTCCTCTGAAGGCCCGTGGGCCCTCTGAGCTGCGTTAGGGGGCCCCGAGTGCACCTCTGGGGACATCCTGAGGTACACTTGGGGGCCCCCTGATTGTAGGGGCTCCGGTGCACTGCACCGCTTAGCCTTATGGTAGCTACGCCCCTGGAATGGATATTGTGGGAAAATTTTATTTTGAAATTAAGGGAAAGATCAAAATAAATTTCCATGACATATGCCGAACAATTTTCGAAAACATTAAAAAAAATAAGTTTCGCACTCTTCCGATGTATCTCTGAGGTGATATTACCCTCAAACAACGTAAGATTAAAAATAAACTTGAACCCACGTGTTTAATGATATTATTATCGCAGCATAAGCATATTTGCAGTGAAATTAAAATAACTAATTAATTTAATGTCGGGATACACTTTGATTGTATTTTTAGTATATTAGGCACAGTGTCTCCCCAATATTTTTTTCAATGTTTCCAAACGTGGCGGGAGGACGGGGTTTGAATTCCCGTCCGGGCATCCAGATTTCGGTTTTCAATGGTTTTCCCAAAAAAACTCCAGGCGAATGCAGAGATTGCTCCTTAAAAGCGACCATGGCTGAATTCCTTCTTGTTCTCGTGGATCGCTAACATTCAGTGACCGAGTAACGCTGAGAAATTTCACCCAAGTTTGTGTTATGCGATAGAGCTGGAATTTATTCTTTCAGTGGAGTTAATTACAGATGCAGACCATCTCGAATATCAAAGTACTACTAATTACTGCAAGCTTCTGTCAACCTCACATCTGTTCCATTAAATTGTTTAAGTTTTTCGTGTGATATACTTTTCTGTCTTATTTGAAGAAATACGAGTTGCCATGAGCAGGATTGCCAATATTGTTTGTGTATGCTGTTTAGGCGCCGATCCCAGATTAGTGAGCGGTGACGCTCGGGTCTGGCATTCTGGAGGTCGTGCGTTCTATTCCCCGTCCGGCCATACAGATTTATGTTTTCGAAATTATTTCAGGCAAATGACGCGATGGTTCCTTCAAATAGCAATGGGAATTCCTTCTCGTTCCTTGCCGGACATACTACGTACACTTAGTGTGATACATTGATGTCGACAAGCCATAAAGCTCACATCGAAACAAAACCAAAAGAGAAAGTGGGTGTTTTGTCAGAGGTTAAGCTAAACAAGGCTGAGAATTCCGATGAACTCCAAGCATAAATTTCCAGTGGAATCGTTCAGTAGTTCGGAATGTATCAACAACCTTAGGTAGCTCTCGGATTTTAGGCAAAAACTTATTTTTTACTGATTGAAAACCATAAAAATCCATAATGAACCCATGTTCAAGGTACCGATCTCCAAATCGTCTTTAATTATGCAGTGGACTAATGTGTTCCCCAATTTCTCAATGGTTGGGACTTTATATATTGCGTAGTGTGCAACAAAGAGGTGAGTAAACAGTAACAGGACTTGAACAGTGTAACTGTCGTACAATTAGCTTTATTAAATTTTTAATGAAAAACAGGACAGTTATCCTTCCACAGTACCGCAGAAATAAACTTCACTTGTGGGCACCAGTCAGAAATTTAAATGATAAAAAATTCCCTGGATTTTCTTAACGTCAGGTAGCCCTATTATTGTGCCTATGTGCGATAACCAGTTCGAAACATTTTTAAAAGTTAAAGGCCACGGGGTTTTACGGTTCCTGCCGCCTCTCCCATGATTCACGGAGGTAGAGCTCCGCATTCCCATTTTAACCATTGTCACTAGAATTAGGATTGTAACGGAGGTCACCTTTGAGGATGCGGATACTGGTGCTTGACATCCGAGGATGTTAATGTTTTGAAGATTCGGAGGTGGAAAAATAATTTTATAATTATCTAAATGTTAATACTTAATCAAAAATAAATTTAAAATCATAATGGTATATATTTTATGCTAAATTTTATCTTTTTTCATATTACCATCATCAAGGGTTTCTCTGCAATACAGCAGGTCCACGCACAGTGACAACCCTCCACGCCTCCCTCTGTTCCGCCATTCTCTTAGTTTCTATATTTCTCCCGATTATAATTATATCATCCATCATTATCAAACTTCGCCGACCTCTTCTTTCTCTCCGTTTACAATCCCCTCCAGAGCAGTTTTAAGCAGGCACTCATTCCTTAGCATATGACCAATCCAGTTCTTTTTTCTGTTTCTTATTGTTTTTATGAGTGACCTTTTCCCTCCTATTCCTTCTAGAACTTCCTCATTCCTTACTTAGTCCTTCCAACTTATTTTCTCCATCCTCTTCCATACCCACATTTCAAAGTTTCCAACCTCTTTAGATCTTGTTCTCGATGCTCTTTCTTGGGAATCCTTTGGTATCCTTAATGTGGTTGCCTTCCACATTCTCATGCCGTTGACGATCTACAGGTTCTTCCGCCGTTAGGATTGATTTCTTCTCCCTAAGGTAAAGGATTGCCCTGGCTCTTTACCCGCTCATCCACTCTGCAAGAGGTCGAGGGTGTCTCCTTATCCCTGGAACTACTCCACAGGCTGCTTGCCTTGTTAATGCAGGTGCTAGTTTCGGTTCACCGCGGCCATTTCATTTCCCCGGTACCACCCGTATCTTGGAGGTTTTCCCTGATCCGCCACCAGGGGAGGCGCCCGATGGGGGACTAGCAACCCCCCCCCCCCCCCACAGGGTATTTACATTTAATACTGCCGTATTGATTTATTTTTTGCCCCATCTTTCAGCAACAAAAAATGTGGGATGATTTCACAAGGGAATTAAATTATTTACATTATCACGCGCGCGTCTAAAATCCAATCTTTGTCATATGAACTTCGCGGAGTTCGTGGCGTCACTAATTCAAGCACAAGGCCACGCCACCGCACATCACCGTGCTCGCTTTATTATTATTTTTTCTATACATCTTGTCGACGTCGAGGTCATTAGAGATGGAAATCTCGATGCCCGGACGAGGATTCGACCCCAGTTCCTCCCAAATGCAAGCCAGAGCGTTAACGCTCACTTACCAAGCTCGGTTCCGTGCTCGCCACCCGCCTTCCCACCGCTCTAGTGGCGCATTCACAGTACAACTTGGAGCACCTATGATCATCCGATTTCCGATAAAAGATTCTTGATGGGCCGTGAGAGGGGGGTTATAGTAGTACATGTAGGACGTGTTGGATGTTGTTGGACTCCCAGACAACCAAAACGAGTCCTTGCTGTCCAACAAGCTATGGATATTTGAGGAAGCTATTACGCAGCATACGATTGTGCGATAAATTGTGTACAGCGAGAAAGAACAAGTGGAAATGATTGCTTAGAACATTTTATTGGGTCCCTTCTACTAGCGTGAATGAGTGAGCACATCCAACGGTAGTTCTAAATGGATTTCATATAAGTTGGACCGTGAATAGGCCGCTTTACGTTATATAAAATTTCAGATTTGTAATTTCGTTGCTTGGGTAATAACACCGTTTATTTCATTGTTACTTTTATAGCAAGATCTTCAGAAAAAAAGAAAAGGAAAAAAAAAAAAAAACACTTTGTTGTTAGCTAAGCAACGATGGGCAGAATCTCGCTTAAAGATAAAAGAATAATATATATTGCAATTTAAACAAAACATCCGCCATACTTCTCCCCCCCCCTCCACGCGTGGCACCTAACTTGTTCCCTATTGATCCAAGAAGACATTTTGTGCTGTTTTCTACTGTCAGACTTTCGTAAATTACATACAGAGATAATTAAGTGACGTAAATAAATATCCACATTCTGTCGTGTGTTCTGTACGTTATTTTAACTGCGAAAAATATTAGCTAGGTAGCTTGGCTCTAAACTTTGCTCCCTCATCCTGGCCACGTAGCCCAGCCTAGCTTTCTACCCCCCCCCCCCCCTAGACCAAGCCACGTAATTTATGGACGCTTCCTTAGAGGTGACTCAGCTGTATAGCACTTCGGACAAACTTAACTGCTGCTTACCCAGCACACGTGCCTTTGATTTGAGTCTTTAATAACTCTACCAATCATGAACTAAATATTCTATTAAACTTTGTATACTTAGAAATAGTAAATCCCACTCTGCCATTCACAACATACACGTTCGCTAGAATTTTTTCTGAACATATCCATTCTCAAAAATCAGTATAATAAAGCTTAAAAATGCTAGTAAATTACTCACTTCTATAGGTAAAATACCCAGACTGAAATGACTACGATATAGCATAGACAGAAGTTACCGACAGCAGAGCGAAAGGATAAAATCGTAAACAAGAGAAGAAATTATAAACGTTTTTAAAAAGGTAGAAGATAGGACTGAAAAAATATCACCATGACCGATCTCTCTTCCAGTGGTCGGATAAATCGAGGTTTATTATGTGGTACAAGCTTCTCAATACCCTCTCTGTAGAAATCTGCCACGTGCGAGTTCAACCACTGGTATACACCGGCATGCCAGAAAAAGAAGCTGGAGTGCTTTCTCGAAATATCGTAAAAAATTGATGCTCTCTCTCGGTGGAAGGCCCGGGAACATTTTATGCAGCACAGATAACTGACTACAGAAGATCATCAATAATGACAATCTTGGTTATTAGCAGGCTCCGAATCCGACAGCGCTGTGGACTGTAATAGAGACCAGTATGGTCGTGTTACTGGATGTCACCGACTAACAGTTACTGCCTTTTATATTCTATGTTTCTTTCTTATGTGCATAGCTGGTAACCTAATGTCAGCATATGGGAATTTATGAATTTTTTCAGGTGTGTTATTCAAAATCCAACAAACAAGAAATTGCAAACCGAGTTGGAATAACAGCATTTCCGTTGTACGATGCATTAAACCCAAATGATCTCGGGCGGATGATAATGACGGTACAAGAAAACACAATAAATATTATAATGCTCTAGGCCCTCAATTTTGATGCATGTATGCCATATTCCTTAGGCAAAATAGACAAGCCTCTTGACATAAGATTAAGCTGTACCTGGTATAACGAGAAATGGTGGGATAAATTTTTTTTGGGAAGCGAACTGTACGAAGGAATCGGTGGACAATAACATAAATGAGGAGTTAGATATTACGTCCTGACATTACAGAATATTCGGAGAGAATATGATGCCGACAAGAAACAAATGTGGATTTTGTGCCATATTTTACAGAATCTTAACATAGGAGATAAATGAATTGGATCAGATTCCTCTTATTGTGAGGTATCAGTACCTCAACAGATTTGCGAAGATATGATGCAAGCCCAGAAGATATTGGCTTGCCTTATATTACAATTAGAACAGAGCTATTTGTTTTTCTATTACATATCACACGTAATAAGTAGTGCAGTATATTTTGAATCAAATCCCCCCCAAAAATTAAAAAAAACTTCAGATTGGATAATTTTTCATCTGTTTGACATGATTTAAAATTAAACGTGGTTTGATACTACCATTTAAAATTCTCTATTATTTCAAACTGGCAGTTTGCAGTTTACAGTGTTATGTCTATATTCATCCATGGCTCCGTCATGAAAAATAAGAGCAATATTCACTTACCAAAACTCAAATGTTAGCTTTATGGTTAAACCTGTAAATAAATTTGGTATAAAGATGGGAAATACTATCCCATGAAAGTTACTCGAACTGCAGATGTGGTTCTATTGAGTCAACAATACGCAATTACAACAAGCTCACCTCCATGATTTCTGATACCTGTCATTCAGGACCCACCAACTGCCCTGTATATTTCACCACCACCAGGTAATATACTTTGTATAGAATCTGCTTCACGGGAATACCATAAGTCGGAAGCACCGAGTATTGAATTCGTTGTTATTGACTCAGTGAGTCACTTGGTCTGTATCTGTAAACCATCAGACACGTCCGAATGACAAAAAATAATTTAACCATGGGATGTTGTTGTTCAGTTCGGAGCAATTTAACTTGCTCATGCTAGTAATTCTCGCAGTAGAGTAAGAATCGAGCAATTGCTGATATAGACGTCCCAGTGCAGTAGAGTCTTGTTGAGGACGCTGGCAGATCTCATATACGTAAAATTTACAAACGGTATGTCTGAAACTTATCGACCGATGTTAGAATAACTACTGTGATACTGATTAGGGTCCCTACATTGATTGAGTGCCGTGATGTGTGACCGAAGTCAGTAGCTAAATCGAATGCAACAAACTGCAGTCACCAGGCCTCTTGTTTATCCTCCAAATTGTCCTGTACAAGACACGAGTTCGGACCGATCCTTATAACGAGATTTCTGTGAATATCTCAACTCGTATCAAAAGTTCTCCAGAATTTTCGAAAGTAATTGCGTTATTTACAGAAATAAAATTTCAAGAAATGTGTGCCACAATGATCTCGTCCGAAATTACTGTGTAATGTTTGTGGTGATATTATAACCAGATCAAACGTCCTGTGTCCTCACTGGTTGACTGCACATCGTTTTCCTGTGTTTCACTCTAGGTAGCAGCTGACATCTGGTTTTGTAATGGTGTCTACTGACGGTTGTGTTGGTCCAACACGTGCATTATTCAAATTTTGCTGTCGATAGTCTATATGAGCACTCTGCTATACGCATGCTGGCTAGTTGGTGATGCGCTCTTCCAGTCCTAGAAGTTGGGCTGTCACTGAATTCGTATAGAAGCCGCCAGGCTTAGTTGCCCCAGTCTGAAAATATCTTTATCTTGCTAATATATGTGTCATTGAGGATGTTCTTTCTGGCAGAGGTTCGTCAAAGATTCGTAGAACTACGATGATTGTTACTGCAGTTTGAAAGGTGGAGAATAATGTTCATACCTTCATACACATATATGATTATAGGAAACCGTCCAAATAATGTAATCAGTATGGCAACAAACGAATCCTAAGAGCAGTTCGTTTAAGGTACAGTGTGATTGCAAATCATAAGAGTGATTTGACAAATTTACTGTAGCTATATTGTTTGAGTTATTGTCACAAAACTTTATAACTACAGGGGTTGGACAAAATAATATTATCACCTGACATTTACATATTATTGATTCATTAATATCGTGTTGGGCCACCTTTTGCTCGTAGAACAGCTGCAATTCTTCGCTTTGTAGTGTCTGAATAGTTCCCAAAGGAATGTTGTCCCATTTTTACACAAAAACATCCGCCAATTGCTTCAGTGATGTCGGAGGTGGAAATCTGCTCCTTACTCTCTGCTCCAAAGCTCCCCACAACGGTTCAATTATGTTGAGGTCTGACAATTGTGCTTGACAGGGAAGATGTTTGATGATATTCTGATGTCCCTGGAACCAGTATAGAATGTTTTTGGCTTTGTGTATGGGTGCATTATCATCTTGGAAGATGGTAGTGTTTGGCAGCAGTATTCTATTCATAGTAAGAACTTCATCACTGAAGATGTCGAGATATTAATTCGCAGTCATCCGGCCAGTGATGTGAATGAGAGGATCAGCTGAATACCACGATATAGTGACCCAAATCATATCGGAACCTCCCCCAACTTTGACTGTAGGATGCAGGCAGTCCGGATTGCAAGCTTCTTTCGGGGTTCTCCATACATAAACCCGGTCGTTAGTAGGAAACAATGTGAACGATGATTCATCGGACCATACCACATTCTTCCAATCATCAAGTGTCCAATTTTTATGATGGCGCTACCACTTGTTTCGCAGCTTAGCGTTGGTAGCCGTTATAAGGGGTTTTCCAATTGCAGCGCTCCGATGAATGTGAGCTTTGTTGAGCTCCCGCCATACTGTTTTTGTCGAAACAGTATTACTCAGGTGTGTGTTGAGATCCGTTGCCACTTCAACCGCGGTAGTGTTATCCTGCCACAATCCTTTTTAATGTTCGTTGGTCTCTGTCGGTTAATTTTGGTTTTCGTCCACTATTCCTCTTCGCCGATGATGTTTTACCATGTTTTGTGTATGCTGTCATTACCGTGGATACTGTCGCTCGTGAGAAGTTAAGCAGTTCAGCTGTTTTCGTCACAGACATTCCCGCTAACCTGGCTCCAACAATTTGCCCTCTTCCGAAGTATGAGAGATCACGCATTTCACCGATCGCTTGTTATAACCATCACAGATCAAATCATATAATACACTGTCACATAACCTACAATACCTGCCACATCAATTATGCCGCACATGCGCATCGCAGTATTCACACGGAAGTAGTGGTGCCAGCATGCAACCCTTGTACTCAATCGCATGGTGTTCATATTATTTTATCCAACCTCTGTATATAGAAAAACAAAAAGTTTTGCAGCTGCGTTTCAAACTTTTTCCATGAGAGCGCAGATGTGATCAATCGGTCATGATGGCTACATGCACTGAGTAATGTAGATGATGATGAGCAATTTTTATCATGGTCTCCACGCTCTTCCGACTGTTTAAGTCTCCTGTTTCAACAATCCTATCAAAAGTGTGAGCTGGCATTGGCATTGATTTTGAATAGCTTGGTTAGAGGTATTCTGCATCGAGAGTTGCCTGAACTTAACTGTCGACTTGAAATCTGAAGAATGAATGAAGGGATACACACAGAGCATTTATAGTATGGCAAAAAACTTTTTAGTTTTTCTATATGACTGAAACGATTTGTGATAATATGTCAGATAATATAACACCACAACATTTGTTAAATCGCTTCAATATATAACAACTAAGTAACATATATTTATTAAATTTATCTTTGCCTGTTTCTACCAGATTGTACGTTAAAAAAATTAGCAACAAGTCCATCAAAGTATTCTATCATCTAGGAAGATAATAGTGTCCTAAGATTGAATACCATTATACCGCATGTACACGCAGAAAATTAGTAACATGGTATTGATGCTAGATCAGCAAATGTTTGTAGTGCACCACGCAACATCCTTGTCTCCAAGACAGAAATTTGTTTGTCTAGCAGGTGTGTGAAACATATTACCCAAAATTACATTTTTATATTGAGAGTAATACAAATATATACCTATAATGCAAAGCACGTGGTAAATGTGTTGGGTGGTATTTCAATTTCTTGATGAATACTGTAGACGTTCTTATATATCTCTTACTATCGGTCTTAATTTTGAAGGTACGTTTTGAGTTGTAAGTGGTGAAAGAAACGATGTGCTTATCTTTGTAGGACACCATGGACGAGACGACCAAGGTGTTGCTGAGAGCTTTCAGTAAGGAGGAAATACTGTCCTGGCCTGCCTGGCATTTTGCGGAAGTTGTCGGCGAATATTCAGCCCTGGAAAAACTCCTGAAGACTGGAGGCGTCACCTGCAGCCAGCTGGCGCTAATGAAAATCCGGCTGGACGTCCCGGAGACTGCTCGATGCATTGTATATACCCTGTGTCAGGAAGGGCACATGGAGCTACTGCGGATGGTTCTGCAGCACCGGCCGGGACTGGTCAGCGAAGCAGTCGATGATGAGTCGTCGACGCCTCTGCACGTGGCCTCGAGGCACGGCCAGCCCGCCGCCGTGCGGATGCTGCTGGAAGCGGGGGCGAACCTGGAGGCGGCGAGAGAGAGTGACGGGTGGACTGCGCTGCACGAGGCGGCGGCGAGTGGAGGCGGCGGCGGGCTCACTGTAGCTGCTATGCTGCTTAGTTTCGAGGTCCAGGGAGACCGCAGGAATAAGGACGGTATGACGCCACTCCAGCTCGCGGCGGACACGGGCAACGTGCACACCGTCAGACTGCTACTGGGGATGGACGCCATCCAGCTGGAGGGAAATGCTCACTTTTGGGCTATGAAAGAACGCAGAAGCAGTGCCATCAAGACGCTGGCAGCAGCGGGGGTAGAAGTCACAGAGGGATATGGGCAGAATCTACTATGCTCGACCGCAGAGCGTTGTGACGCAGAGACTGTGAGAACCCAGCTAGATACTGGCACAAATAGGAACTGTATGGACAAAAACAATCCTAACATGCCTCACCGGGCAGCAACGGGAGGCAACGCCAGTGTGGCGCAGCTATTGATGCACGACATAAAAGTTGACGTGAAGAATGCCTGCGGCTATACGCCTCTCCGTTACGCGACCCGCTATACTGAAAATGTGGAGACTGCGAGAGAGCGGCTGGCGGTTAGACCGGCCACTATTTCTAGAGACAGTAGTGAAAAATTCCCAATGCTCTGGGCTGCACAACAAGGCAAGAGCAGATCCGTTACGACGCTGGCAGCGGCGGGTGCGGACGTCAACGTCAGAGATATAGATGGGCGTACTCCACTCCACTGGGCTGCAGTACAGAGTGGCGAGGAGACAGTAACAGCACTGCTGGCGGCCGGTGCCAGCAAAAACTCTATAGATAAACTCGGTGCAACTCCTCTCCACTGGGCAGTGCGGGGAGGCAACGCCAGTGTGGTACGGCTTTTGGTCGACGACGTAGACGTTGATATAAAGGATGTGACTGGTTGGACCCCGCTTCACTATGTGGCCTGGCATACAGACAACGTGGAGATAGCGCGAGAGCTGCTGGCCACCGGGGCGGACAGCACTGCTCGAGACAACGTGGGGAGAACTCCGCTGCACTGGGCGGCACAGCAAGGTCGTGTCAAGTTGGCGCGGCTTCTGGTCGAAACAACAGATATTAACGTGACTGACAAGGATGGTTGGACGCCGTTGCACAGTGCGGCTTTCTGGTGGCAATCGGCAGTGGTCGCAGTGCTGTTGGAGGCTGGAGCAGACAAGGCGGCGACAGACAAAGACGAAAAGACGGCGCACGATCTGTGCTGGGGAAAGTTGAAGAAAATACTGAAATAGATACTGGGGATCTTACAATACATCCAAAACTTAAAACTTTAACAAATGTTAAATGAATCAAATTTTTAATGTTTTCTGATTAAAAATTCATGACAGTGATTTTTTTTTCTTATTACTTTTGTATACTTCTAGCTCATTTCTTAATACTCTGGGAATATTCTTTTTAAAACAAAATGTTTCATACTTTATGCAAATCAATCTAAAATTGTCGAATGCATGACTATGAAATCATTTATTAAATTATCGTGGTGTACAATACGTTTCTAGTGTTTCATTGTAAAGTGGATCCAAGCTAATCCACAAATTTTTTATGAACAGATTCATACAGTAGAACTATATTTTATTTGCAAATATTTGTATGAGTACTGTCGCTTTTTCTACACATAGTGTGGACAACAGGAAAAAGAGAGCAATTAATTAAAACCACCCACTTCGCATTCTGAACTCGATGTGGCAATACTTCGTTGCCGAAGTGACTACATTGCAGTGATCGCTATTTCCGTCTCTTGTTTCAATCTGTTATATTCGAACTGATTGTTTGGTTGTTACCCTTCTGACCGTCACATTTCCTCACTTTGTACCTTAAACAAGTCTCCAATACCCTATAGATCAGCGTGTATTAATAAAAAGGTAATATACAGTTTATTAAATCTCTCAGTTACTTGAGACAGACTGAAAATATTTTACGCTGAGCAACGACTAACGACAGTACTGGTTACCTAAGAAGGCTCTGAAATGACAGACGAAAATAAAGAATGAAGCCTTTCTAATGTATTAACTTATAAAAAGTTCTTGAACGTCAATCAGTTTAATGCGGTCCGTGGTGAAAGGCAGAGAACTTTTTATACAAACAAAGGTAATATCTAATTCACACTTCAGCCAACCTCCTAAGTCAAAATTTATTCTGTGCATTACTTTATATGTAGTTTTCCCTAATTACTACATGACTATTCAGGCATCACGCCAGTCTTGAAAGCTTTCTCTTTTCAGGTTGTTGACTCTCTGGCCGAAGTGGTTAATTTAATTTGTTACCCGAAGCAGAATATAAAAGTTGTACACTGCAAAGTAGCTACAGTGACAGCTCTGATACGTGTCGATCTTGCGGTACTGGAATTGTACCAAGCGCGTATCCAGGATCTTGTTCAGGGGGGAGGGCAGCAAGAGAAAACTGATAATATGCGTGCTACGAAAACGTTTATTAATGTAATACATATATATTCTATTAATTAAATAATTAATCGATATTATTATATTTTAATTAATTAATTATAATTTAATTAATATATACATAATTACCGTATTAATAATTTTCGAGCTTCTTCATTTGCAATTTTATCACTATTTTCTTGTAAAAGTTTTCTGTGTTCACCAAGCATGCACAAACAGTTTAGATTTTAGATGATTCTCTAGGATATTTCTGTCTCATTTAACTGTTTCGTAAGGTCTAGTTCTCTAAGATTTTCTGTTGTCATACCCTTTTACTTCCGTAGTATATCATAGTGTGACTTCATAATCAAAAAAAATTAAGTTTTAGCATTGGCAGAAACTTCGTGATTAATATTTTTTTTAAAAAATTAACCAATGACTTACTTAAACTTTAGCTGGGATGTAGATAGGAATTGCAATCCAGCAATGTGGTATCCGGCATCATTTGGCAGTCTGGCGGATCCAGCACCTAATTAAGAGGATCCGCAATCCGTAAAATGGGGTGAAGACATGTTTCAGTCATCGTCACCTATCCTCCTTGTCGTTTCTTTCCGGTCCGACTCGTACTCTACCGGGTTATATCACCCCGTTCACCTGGACCCGTCAAGTTGACATTTGACTCACGGCAACAAATCAACAAATGTGTGTTTATGTCGTCTATGATCATAAGTAAATAGATTCACTTTTACATTCTATTTTTTTGGTAAAGAACAGTTCGTTTTTGTTATGTGCATTACTGTAATTTGAGTTATGTCATTTTATTACAAAACTAGCTCCCAGATCGTACACAACAAAAGATACAATTAGAGTTGTTTCTGAGGAGGAAGTAGAAACAATACAAAAAGATGGTTACAACTATTGAAAGGTATTTCAAAATTAGTGAATAAATGATGTTTTAAAATGTTCTTGTCATAAACTTTATTTCATTGTATTTGAAATATTTCTTTTCGAAAGTGGATTTCAATTCCTAATTCTGCTAATTCTATAAGAGCTATGATAAAAAAGTTTTCGAATACCATAAAAGTTGACATAACTGTTCGGTTTCAATATTTCAAGAAACAATGGCAAAGATTTTCGTTGTGTGCTTGATGATTGGACGTTCCAAAAAAATCACCTATATTATTTTCACCGCAAAGAAACAAATTTTAATATCAGCTTGCTTAGAATACAGGAGCATTGCATTAGTTTGGTCAAAGAAGGACTGACAAGCTTTGGTGTTGTTGAATCTGATATTATCGGCAAAAGATCTGACGGAACAAGCGTCATGGAAAATGTTCTGCCTTGGTATCTGCAGTTGTACTTTTCATACACCACACAATTGGCAGTTGTCGATGTTTTATACCCCTCCACCCCCCTCAAAAAAAAAAAAAAAAAAAAAAAAATCACTGAAAGAAATTGAGCGCACAGAAACAACTTTGACTCGGACGTAGTGATTCCCAGATATAATGATTTCAAAAAACTGCAGAAAGCTATTATATTTTTCAATTTTTTTTTATTTACGATCATTGCAATCAAACTAACGAACGAGGAGGTACAAAGGGCTTTCTCGACTGCTAGCTATATATTTAATACTTTGCAAACAAAGTGTTAGTTTCAGTGCTTATTAGACAAATAGATGGTATTTCAAACTGACGTGATTTTCTGTAAGGTATGTAATGTGAACTAAAACTGAATACTAACCATAATTGATTATTTACTAAATAACTAGAGTTAGGTTTAAAACAAAATGCGTAAAAGCGCAATGTATAATCCCAAAACACTATCAAGGAATTTAAATATGGTATTAAAATAGATCCCTTTAAAAAATCGCATAGAGACTCAGTAGGGTGATTGGTTGGATAGATACAATGCGCCGACTTTCATTTTTTTTTTTGGTAACAGTTTAACGTCCCTTTTTAACAACGTGGTCTTTAGAGACGGGAAAGGATGGGGGCAAGGAATGGGAAGGAATTCGGCCATGGCCTTTTTGAAGGAAGCATCCCGGCATTCACCTGGAGTGATTTGGGGAAACCATGGAAAACCCAAATCTGGATGCCCGGACGGGGATTCGAACCGCCGTCCTCCCGAATGCGAGGCCAGAACGCTATCCGTTACACCACCACGCTCGGTCCGACTTTCATATCGGTTCCTATAGCAGCTGCAGTTCTGGTAGATGTGCTGAAAATATTTTAGCTCTCAGTCTCCACGTTTCTGCGATGATCTTTTATGACAATATTACTGTATTAATATGATCAATACATGTCGATCGTCTTTGATTGTAACGCAGTGGCAACACGTTCCAATAATCTTGAGTATTCAATCCAACGCATACAATGAATTGTGACTTAGTAGCAGCGCACTGTATTTGGTAAGCACCTTTCCTCACCGCATCATTCCCTTTTATAGAAACATTCGAAAGTTCGTTAATAATGTCTTCATAATGCTCGCTAAACGTAACAAAATACGTATATTTTTGAGACCAGTGAGTCTCGTATAAAGCTGAAATATTTGCAGGTTCTTTCTCCATAAAAAGGTTTCTCGTAAAAAGTTTTGATGTACTCTGTGGTTCTAATTGTGTTCCGTATTTCTGTAATTTGATTTAAATTATTTACAACCAGGTTAAGTCTGTGGCTTTCTCAATGAAAATACAAGGCTTTTTTTATATTTCTCTTTAAAAAAAATTTAAACCCCACCGATATCACCCGTCAATATAGTACACCCATCGTATCCTTAGCTAAAACACCTGTGAGAGCCATGTCCTACGTTCTTAACAACCTGTCGATTTTTGATGCTATAATTTGTCATTAAACTCCATCAATTCTACGATTCCGAGAAATTTTTTGCAGATTGTACACCAGAGTCCTGCTGATACGAACTAATTGGGATCGGACCTTGTTCGGATTACTGATTTGTTTGGATTAGCCAGAATTAGAGTGACCAGTTTCTAGAATGAAGTATACCAAGCGTATAAGTAGGTACACCATGGTAACAATTGGGAAGAAGTGAGGGGACAATGGCTCACTCTCACTTTGTTGTTGAGACGTTTGGACCGTTCGATGTCAGTGCACTCTCAGCCGGCTCACAAACTGCTCAGATAATGTTAGCCATCGATCGCTGGGACGCTTGACAGTTGTATTGTATGCGTTCGGGTGTAGTGGTTTATTGTCGTCATAAGTAAACGGAAACATACAATGTTAACTCTCAAAGAAAAACTGGGTGCTTTGAAGCGGTGAGACAATTGTGAGAATGTATCTAAACTGGCGACGGAACTGGGTGTTGGTAAGGCAGCCATTTGTGATTTGAATAAGAAGCGAGTGAAGCTTGAACAGTCCTGTGCAACGTCTTCGAGAAAAACACTTGAAATTCGGCATACTTCGAAACAGTTCCAGTACGATAAAGTGGACGAAGCTCTTATTTTTTGGTTAACACAGGAAAGAGGAAGGGGAACTCCTTTGAGTGGACCAATGTTTCAGAAAAATGCTGTTTACCCAATCAAGTTAATGAATGGTGATGAGTCTTTTAGTGCGAGTACGGGTTCATTGGACAGATTTAAAAAACGTCATGGGATTCGTCAGCTAACAATTACTGGAGAGAAGCTTTCTTCTGACTATGTTGCAGCGAAGGAATACTTGGGTGAATTTGATTAATTGAAAGAGAGAGAAATTATTCTCCCCAACAAATTTATAATATATTTTAATTTTTGGGCATTGCCAACAAAAAGCCTGGCAATAAAAGTAGAAGTCAAAGCTCCTGGCTTTAAACTAAGGAAAGACCGTGTGACTTTATTAGCGTGCAGCGAAGCTGCTGGTAATCAAAAGTTTCCTTTAATGATGATCGGCAAATCTGTTAGCTGCAAAATTATGTCCCTGCCCGTATATTATCACAACCAGAAAAAAAGCATGGATGGATGGTAAGCTGTTCAAAGAATGGTTTCACTACCACTTTGTTCGCTCTGTCGAACGGTTTTCTAAGGAAAATAATTTGCCTGCCCGTGCTATCGTTTTGATTGATAACGCGCCGTCTCACCCCAGCACTAAGGAATTATGTGATGGAGAAATTGTGGCGAATTTTTTGCCGCCGAATGTTACACCACTTCTACAGCCGATGGACCGGTGCGTACTACAAACATTAAAACTGATTTACAGAAAACAATTTTTAAGAATGCTGATCCATGATGATAGTATTCTTTTAGTTCACAAAACAAACAAAAAAATAACAAGGTGAAGGATATTTTTTATTGGGCCGCTGAGGCATGGCATAATATTTAAGAAATCACTCTGAGAAATTTTTGGAGAAAACTGTGGATGTCTCATGAATTTCAGGACACCCCAGTTGAAAGTGAAGAGAAGAATCTCTTACAAAATGGTACAGACAATCCCTGGATGTGAAGAAGCCTGTGAAGCAGACGTAGATGAATGGATGGCAGTGGATGATGCATGATTGGAGAACCTTAATGACGTTGACTTAGTGGCTGCTGTGACTGAAGACCAGGTAGAAATGGACTGTTGTGGTGGAAGTGACAATGAGGTTAAATGTGACAAAGGAGAGCTCTGCCACACAGTGCCGCGGCAGAAGCCCTTGATCTCGCGCTACGCTGTTTGGAGCAACAGAACACTGCAACACCTGCTGATTTAATATTTATGAGACGATGGCGCAACTTTGCGTCAACTTCATTACGCCAAAAAACAATAGCGATTCTAAGCATTGTAACTATATTGTAAGTTTGATAGTTTTTCCTTCATTGTTATGTACTGTTTATACTTAATGCTTTCTTGCCAATTTTTCTAATACGTGTGTACTGTACTGTGTAAATTAAAATTCTGTGTACCATATGTACAGCAGTTTACCACGCAATTAAATACAGTATGAACTATTTTCATGAACTGTGTTTTAATTCTTTTAACATTTTTCATACTTAGACTAATTTTTTGCCATGTTCGGATTAACCGAATGTTCAGATAACCGGGGTTCGCATTAGGGGGACCATGGTGTATTTTTATGTTCGTCACTAAAATGATTTTTATGGAAAGCTGTTCTTTCCCAGCATTATCACATGACTCATCTGCCAACACAGTATAAGCATAAGTCTTCTTTGCAGCCTCAAAATTTCACTTTTAATGACCAAGCCGAACAGGGCTATGATTTCATTTTGAATCTGTGGCGTGATATAGGCTTACACGACATTTTTCTTAACTTTTTCAATATGCTGTTTCAAAACTAGAACACTTGAATCAATTCATAGTTCAGCAGGTGTTCAAGAACACCCTGATGTTGCTTTTTACTTCTTAAAGGCAAGTAATTTGTACAGTGTACCACAGAAAATAATCGAAGATATTATGGATGACATGATTTATCGATTGTCTTCTACCTCCTTCTTGTGAGCCATATTCATCAATATAGCGACCGGTATTTTTTCCAAGAAATTCTTAACATCGGTAGCTGCTAGTTGACGATAATGTTATGAAGCATGTTTTTGCAATATTTTTAAAGTTACAGAAAGTTCGAGTAACAAATTAATTGGCAAAGTTGCATTATAGGTACATTTTATCTCGGGGTGGCGGTGACACAGGGCCCGGTGAAACATGTGTTTAACAATACCACCAACAGATAGCGCTATAGCGCCACGGGCAAAACACGTACAGTCCACATAAAGAAAAAATAGACCCATACAACTACCCCAACGGATAAAACGAGTAAAATGTGGAACCGACCCGTGTTGGCGAGTACAGAGCACGAAAATCTTAGGTAACCGGTCTGTTAAATATTAAAGTGAAAGATGTAATTCTCACGAGTGTTTTATAATAAATTGTATTACTCCATGCACAAACGCAAAATAAACGGTATTCCATTTTATAATCGACATGTGGTGTCTGTCAGCATTTAAAAATAACTCCATACCGACAATTCCGGACTTGCAATAAACCTAATATCACACACGTAACTATGAGAACCATACATCACCGATAAACCAAGTAATTTGGGTGTATTTTAGCGTAAAAAATTAATGGACCTATGGTGCAACCGACCAGTGTTGGCGAGTACAGAGCACGAAAGTCTTAGGTAACCGGTCTGTTAAGTCTTAAGGTGAAATATGTAATACTCAGGAGTAATATTCAGGTGCAGTATGTCAAGTCAAGTATTTGGGAATGGATTTAATTTTTTTAGGGTTTTGCCCTGTTTTCATTTGGTTTAGATACTTAAGAGCAGTTAAGTTTTAGGTAGTAGCCAGCGACAACATTTTAGGTAGGAATTTGTTGTTTGTTTCCCCTGGTATGCAGACTGGACAGCGGGATATACAAGTATGTCGTTAGGAGGGTGGGGGGATGGTGAGTGGACTGGCTTGCTTTGCTTACGGGGACACATTGTACCAGCAGCTGGCGGTCTATTTGTCGTTTTCGGTTATTCTGTGTTAGTTTCTTGATCATAGTAGTACATGGAAGGCCTCAGAAAAGTTATTTTATCGTAGAAGATCACGAAATTATGGACCATCATCTGTTACTACAGGAGAGGTGGACTATTCCGACTCTCACCCTTGCTCTTCACGGGGAGGGTTTAAAGAAATTAAGTTTGTTTGCTAAGCGTAAACTCATACGCAATACATTCATTTACCCTACTTGCTTAATATTCAGCAGTTTGTGCAAACGTAGCCAGTGCATTGACGGATACATGTGTAAGGAATGTAAAGCAAGTAAATGTGTTCGCTATGGTTCTTTTTTTTTTCAAGAAGTAAACTGGATCTGTTCCAGATTATCATTTTTATATACTGCTGGACACGGAATTAGTTGCAGGAAGATTCGGCGTGGGAAGCTGCGATAAGTCCAGATTCTACGCATACGAATGTAGACTGGAGTAATTATTGCCGGGAAATATGTTCGGAAATATGTATGGAAGTAGACGAAACACATTTTTTTCCATAGGAAGTACCACCGTGGTGAAATGAGGGACAAGCAATTTGTGTTCGGAGGTATTCACCGAGGAACAAAGAAGTGTTTTGTAGGCGAAGTGGCTGATAAAACGGAAGAAACTTTGTTAGCTCATATTCGGCAACATGTCCTTCCGGGAACAATAGTTATGACGGATGGATATCCGTCATACCGCAATTTAGAAATGGCTTATGGGGGCATATATGGACATGAGGTCATCATCCACAAAGAAAACTTCGTAGATCCAGACGATCCGCAAATACATACTCAAAGTATTGAAAGTCTGTGGTCGCGAATAAAGAGGAAAGTAAGGTTTTAATAAGTCACATCTGATGAACTCCTCCCTTCCTATTTGGACGAATTCCTGTGGAGAAATAATTTTCACAAGAACGAAGCGTTTCCCCAGTTTATTGCAACCATACGCGAGCAATATCAATTGAACTAAGCACTGCACCACCTACCTCTCCTGTAGTTACACCATCACTCTCCTCATCGTAAATTAAATCGGTTCCTTTTGGAACCAAAGGCTCTTCTGGGGCCAGGCTCTTTTCAGAGCCAAAAATTAATCACAAAAAGCAATATAAAGTCAGATCTGCAATCAGTAGCGTAAATAGTTTAAGAAGTTCCCATGTGAAAAAAAAAAAAAATTTAACAATATTCCCCTTTCTATTTGGACGAATCCAAAATGTCCATATTTTCAAGGCCTGGCATTCCCCCCCCCCTCCCCCTCATCATTTTACATTCTTGACCATTTTCTGCATCCTTAGGAAACCTTTCCTAACTGTCACAAGTATTTTTTCCTTTTAAATATTTTCCATTTTTCCGTTCTTTTGCGAAGGCATGAATTCATTTCATTACTTCTACCCATTGTTGCGGCTGGCGTATCTTTTAACACTTACCGCCGTGCCTATTTATTAATGTCGGCTACTTATTATATTATGTTGTAGCAAGTGCTTTTAAAGTTGAAGACATTACATTAGAACTTAGTTGAACATTTTTTTTTTTTTTTTTTTTTTTTTTTTTTTTTTTTTTTTTTGATGGTAAGACGTGCAGTAAACAGTGCGATTTTTCGCCTGTGTTAAGTTTCTTTCATTTAATAATAGCTGGAGATGAAAATAATGTCACCACCGAAACGAAAGTGTGTATTTAATTCTAAACTTGAGAAAGAATATCCATTTATTAAGAAAACCATCACTGATTCGGATGTTCGATGCAATACATCTTCTTCTTCATTTAGCATATGTTCACGGGGGACGGTCTGATTTACGCATCATTTAGCTAGTGAAAAACATAGAAATGCAGTGCGTGCGAGTACATCCAGTTCCACTCTTACTTCATTTTTTTTTTTTTTAAACTGAATCTTTTGGTGAAAGAGAAATGAGATTAGCGGCAACTGAAGGAGCTCTTGTTTATCCCACAGTACGGCATAATCAGTCTTTCAGGTCATTAGATTGCACTTCCACTTTTACAGTGTGTTTTTAAACCTAAATTCTCATGCGGTCGTACGAAAGCGGAGGCAACTTTACTAAAAGTATTAAGTCAATTTGCAATTTCTCAATTACACTATGACTTACAACAAGCTAATTTTGTTTCAGTAATGACGGATGCCTCAAATAATAAGGATATTAAAATATTTCCTATAATGGTGAGAGTATTTTCTTCCTGCTAAGGGAAGTAGTGTTAAATCGTTAGAACTTAGTTCACTTCCTGGAGAAACAGCGCAAACTATCTCTGCGTTTTTAATAAATTTTTTTTTTGGATCTGCTTAACGTCCCTCTAACATCGAGGTCTTTAGGGACGCGAAGGGATGGTGGCAAGGAATGGGAAGGAATTCGGCCATGGCCTTTTTAAAGGAAGCATCCTGGCATTCGCCTGAGTGATTTGGGGAAACCATGAAAAACCCAAACCTGGATGTCCGGACGGGGATTCGAGCCGTCGTCCTCCCGAATGCGAGGCCAGAACGATAACCGTTACACCACCACGCTCGGTCCGCGTTTTTAATAGATTGTTCGGATGATATTAAGATAAAGGAGAAAGTAGTTGCTCTGTGTGCTGATAACGCAAATTTTAATTTTGGTGGTGTGGCGAGAAAGGGTGCAAACAACGTCTTAAAAGTAATTGATGTCTGTGGTATGTTACTTCTGATACCTTTGAATTTGAAGCATCGCTTGAATGACTTTGTTAGTGTTTTGTAATGTTAGAGTGATTTGTTTATTTACTAAAGTAAAATTAGGTAAATTGTTTGTCTGACTAAACTTTAAGTGATTAAGCATATGGACTCGTATGGAATTCTGCCAAACTTACATTCGATTTACTGCACTGAATATTATATGCTTCAGAATAATCTTAATCAACTATTTCAAAACAAATACCTGCTCATTCTATCGCTGGGGTGAATCGTTTCAGCACCATCATGAGACGCCGTGCCCGTTCGTTTATCGAATCAAACTGACATCTATTCGACAGATGCGAGTAACGAAACATACGAGTAACGAAATGAATTCGTGAGTAAACTTCGAGTCAGGCGCTGTACCCGTTACTCACTAAAGAATACATGCGGTTACAGCTCTAGTAGAGTTAAAAAGAAAGGGGGAAAAAATGTAGCCACGAATTAAATCGCCGCACCCCTCAGGGAGAACACTACTGGAATAATGAGTCACCGTCTTATAGTGACAGCTGTCGCCCACCGTCTTTCGCCAGGTAGCCTGCCCGGCCGTGTGAGTAGTTACTCAATGTGTCGATGACCTGCTATTGTGAAATTACTCTTTCACGTCGGTGCGTTGTTGTTTTGTTTGTGAGTGCGTTTTGCCCTTCACCATGGCTTCGAAAAGAAAACGTATTGTGTTATCGTTAGCGAATAAAATAAAAATTGTAGAACAATTAGATAAAGGAGTTGCCGATAAACAGCTGGCTGAGGTGTACGGTGTTGGAAAATCAACAATTTCAGACATCAAAAGGAGTAAACCTACACTTTTAACCTTCGAGTCAGTGCTTAACTACTTAAAAGCATTTCTTTTAAAACAGTTTTTTCTCTCATTTTCAACACACATACAGTAATTAATTAAAATAGACCCTTCCTTCGGTAAAAATCCAACCACCCCAATTTTTGACTATCCCAAAGGGGTTCAGTCCCTCTTGATTCGGATAATTGAAGTTCTACTGCATTTTTACTAATAAGTGACTATTGTGTACGGACATAACAGATATGTTATGAAATTACATTTAAAAACTGAATTTGTAAGTTTTTAATTGCCATTCGAAAACCCGGGATAAGAAATAAGATCAAAAACCGAATTAAATTCCTTAATTTAATATCTTAGATAGTCCAATATTCAGGAATAATGTCAGAAAGTATTTCGTAGTGAAATCAGCAAATCGAATTTCACATCTTCATGGATTTGTCCACGAGCCTGAAGTGGCAAACTGAAGATAGTGGTTATCTAAAGCTTTTACTTTCAAGCATTATGTTTTTTTTATTATTGTTTTGATACATATACAAAAGGGGTCACTAACAGGAAATATCCCTCCAAAAGTCAATATTCCCCAGTTTGCAAAATATTTGCTATTTTTAAAGCTGACAGACAGCACATGTCGATTAAAAAAAATGGAATACCGTTTATTTTGCGTGTGTGCATGGAGTAATACAATTATAAAACACTCGTGAGAATTACATCTTTCACCTTAAGATTTAACAGACCGGTTACGTAAGATTTTCGTGCTCTGTACTCGCCAACATTGCCTACACGGGTCGGTTGCACAATAGGTCCATTAATGTTTTACGTTAAGATACGCCCAAATTACTCGGTTAATCGGTGCTGTATTGTTCTCATAGTTACGTGTGTGATATTAGGTTTATTGCAATCGGGAATTGTCGGTATGGAGTTTTTTTTTAAAGCTGACAGACAGCAAATGTCGATTAAAAAATGGAATACCATTTTTTGCGTGTGTGCATGGAGTAATACAATTATAAAACACTCGTGAGAATTACATCTTTCACCTTAAGATTTAACAGACCGGTTACGTAAGATTTTTGTGCTCTGTACTCGCCAACATTGCCTACACGGGTCGGTTGCACAATAGGTCCATTAATGTTTTACGGTAAAATACGCCCAAATTACGCGGTTAATCGGTGCTGGATTGTTCTCATAGTTACGTGTGTGATATTAGGTTTATTGCAAGTCTGGAATTGTCGGTATGGAGTTATTTTTAAAGCTGACAGACAGCAAATGTCGATTAAAAAATGGAATACCGTTTATTTTGCGTGTGTGCATGGAGTAATACAATTATAAAACACTCGTGAGAATTACATCTTTCACCTTAAGATTTAACAGATCGGTTACCTAAGATTTTCGTGCTCTGTACTCGCCTACACGGGTCGCTTGCACCATAGGTCCATTAATTTTTTACGCTAAAATACGCCCAAATTACTCGGTTTATCGGTGCTGATGGTTCTCATAGTTACGTGTGTGATATTAGGTTTATTGCAAGTCTGGAATTGTCGGTATGGAGTTATTTTTAAAGCTGACAGACAGCAAATGTCGATTAAAAAATGGAATACAGTTTATTTTGCGTGTGTGCATGGAGTAATACAATTATAAAACACTCGTGAGAATTACATCTTTCACCTTAAGATTTAACAGACCGGTTACCTAAGATTTTCGTGCTCTGTACTCGCCAATACGGGTCGGTTGCACTATAGGTCCATTAATGTTTTACTCTAAAATACGCCCAAATTACTCGGTTTATCGGTGCTGTATGGTTCTCATAGTTACGTACGTAATATTAGGTTTATTGCAAGTCTCGAATTGTCGGTATGGAGTTATTTTTAAAGCTGACAGACAGCAAATGTCGATTAAAAAAATGGAATACAGTTTATTTTGCGTGTGTGCATGGAGTAATACAATTATAAAACACTCGTGAGAATTACATCTTTCACCTTAACATTTAACAGACCGGTTACCTAAGATTTTCGTGCTCTGTACTCGCCAATACGGGTCGGTTGCACTATAGGTCCATTAATGTTTTACTCTAAAATACGCCCAAATTACTCGGTTTATCGGTGCTGTATGGTTCTCATAGTTACGTACGTAATATTAGGTTTATTGCAAGTCTCGAATTGTCGGTATGGAGTTATTAAGACAATTATGAGAGGTCTATTTTTGTTTTCTGTGGACTGTACGTGTTTGCACGTGGCGCTATCTCTTGGTGGTATTGGTAAACACATGTTTCACTGCCGCCCTGAGATTTGTCACCGCCGCCCTGAGATTAAATGTACCTATAATGCAACTTTGCCGACTTTGTAGTTAATTGCGTGATTACGAACTTTTGAAGGTGGAGAATTCACTTTATACAAAAGAAGATTGGATTTGCGTGGATTTTCTTTTCTTGTTTGTTCGGTATGTTTTATTATACCGAACCTTCCTGTGCCTTATTCACAAGGTAGTATTGATCAAAATGTGTGCAGTTCTCTTACTAACCTTGTAATTTGCTGATTATCTTTTCGTAATTACGAGGATTACTTTTTTTTCTTTTTGGCGGGAACTTTTATCGGGTTCTAAATACTAATCTAACTGTTTCTCTGGTTCTTCAACATGGAGGGAAAACATAAGTTAGAAAATAAAGCAACTACAGTTGAGTTGATATACTCATTGATGGAGGTGATAAAAATATTTTCTTCGGCATTAAAAGACAGTGAAACCTTATCTTCTTCGGCATTAAAAGACAGTGAAACCTCATTTTCATCAGCATTAAAAGATTTTAAAGACAATCAAACTGCTAATTACACAGAACAAATTTTGGATTTAAAAAGCACCTTTGAGTAACAGTTAAATAATAAACTTTCATTACAATCTCAGGTTATCATGCAAGGCAACTCCAAGAGTATTACAGATGTAGAAAGAAGATGGGCCCACAATATTTCCACCAACGATAACAAAGTTACCACACACATGTCCACTCAGAACCACAACAGGAAGTTAATTCAAGTTTACATAAAGTACATACAATGAACAAATACAAACACATGAACTTAAGTCTGAATTTCATAGTTTACAAACCAAACTAACTATTACTGTACAAGACACAGGAGGAGAAGTGAACAAATTAAAACAGGTTACACATACACAGGACACCACAGTACGAGACATAAGGAATAAGCTTGAAGGACCATTAGGAGATAGTAAACCAATGCAAATTACAGTTGATACTAAGGACTCCATTTTGCCACTACCAATTAGTACATGTAATACAGCCACATCTTCATCATCCAATACTAGCTACATACCAGAAAATGATTCTTCTAAATCATCCAAAAATGATCTTGTTGAATTATTCCAGGAGATTGCCAATAAATGTAATGATTATCAAGAAAGTGAAAATATGTAGGTTTTTCTAGAGGAATGTGAACCAGTTTTGACCACTATGCCTTCAAATTACAGTATAATGGATGTTGCAGAAATACGAAAACCAAACATCACCACCCCCCTAGTTTCTCACATAGGAGTGAAAGCAGTAAAACTTACTTTTTTTTTAACTGCTTTACGTCTCTTTTTAACATCGAGGTCTTGAAGAGACGGGAAAGGATGGGGGGCAAGGATGGGGGCAAGGAATGGGAAGGAATTCGGCCATGGCCTTTTGAAGGAAGCATCCCGGCATTTGCCTGGAGTGATTTGGGGAAACCATGGAAAACCCAAATCTGGATGTCCGGACGGGGATTCGAACCGCCGTCCTCCCGAATGCGAGGCGAGAACGCTAACCGTTACACCGCCCCGCTCGGTTAAAACTTACTGATATTGGGTCTGAGGTGAATGCAGTTAAATGCACATTACAACCACAAGATGTGAAACTGATGCAGGACAAATTGGCACAGCAGAAACTGCATAGTAAAAAAGAAGAATTGTATAGCGAACCACAAACTGACTTCCTGAGAAGGAAAAAAGTAAAGCTGAAAACAATGATTTCCTCACAAATCTGCTTTCTGAAAAAGAAGACAGTGACAAAGAACACAAATTTATTCACAAACCAAATACTTGAAGAGGAAGAAAGTTAAGTTTAAAAGCCAAAGGTTAATAGAACAAGCTACAGAGAATGCCAACAGCTTTATAAATTATATTACCAGGACAAAAGAAGAAAGAGTTATTATTAGTAACAAGAAAGATGTCAATATCAGAAGAAATGAGGATGAAGAAGCCATTGAGATAATATTAGCAGAGCAGGAAATGGAATATTCAAGAGACACAGAATGATTGTGACAAAGAAAGATGTGGAAATAATGAAGTTTGTGGCAATACACAAGAAGATGATGCAGCAAATGATATTGATCATAATGAAAGATCATTTGGGAGCAAGTAAAATTTTTTTAAGCAATGAAAATTGCTGTTTTATAATTAGAAGAGTAGAAAATAAAGATTAGTTAATTTGTAACAAAATGAAAATAAGGGAAATCGTTCTGTTAGCTCACAGAAGCGAACACAGGTCTTTGAATGTCGAAGAAGATGCCAAAGGAAAGTTGGATGAACTTGTTTAAAAGTATACAATATTTACTCTGAAATGTTGAGGACGCATTATATATCGTGATTGCCATGAGTATGAAGGTGAGGTTATGTGAACTATGTCCCATTGAAAATAAATGGAATAGTAAAGTTAGATAAATATTTGCAAGGGTTGCGTAGAGTAATGTGTTCAATATTCATTGTTCACAAACCACTTATTACAAGAGAAAGGGAGTGAAGTATGTCAGATAATTTATTGAAAGTGGTCGATCAAGGATATTTTCGTATTTTGACCCTTTGGTCATATATTTCCGTATATTTCACTTTGCTACCACAACTATATAGCGCAAACCACTGGTGTTTGTGTTTGGTAGTACCGTAGTAGCATCGAGTCTCCCATCGTGCACAATGGTGGTTACATGACGGTAGATGTCAATTAAAATTCTTTACAAACACGAACGAAGTCGTGGGCACCATCTAGTTAAACAAATATTTTACTTATAAAAACCCTAAATATTCATTTATCCGCAATTACTGACCATAGTTATGCTAGAAGAAAATGACATACACTCAAGGCTTGGCTACAACGCTCCTATCTGTGGGATAGAAAATGACTAAACAACTTCTTTGTACTAATATAACTGAAACATGATCATTCTGAATTAATACGTGAGCAACTGGATGATTAAATAACGATCATGAATTTAACCCTACCGGACATTAACAAACACGACCACCACGAGGAATTACAACATTATTACAAAGAATGGCAAACGATTTCATGTTACTCAGACTGAATGAATTATTGAACTATCAAAGAATATTTTACCAACAGAATACCCAAACAATAAAAAACAAGAGACAATGCTACGTCTAAGTATAGCTTGTACCCTGCCGCTAGGCCATAGCCAGACAAAGCTCTTAACGTTTACATGGTTGCTGGCAGAAAGACCTTATGGGGCTACGTTGCTCTTATAAACAATATCGTAGTTTACGATATGGAAGACGAAACTCTTATCCATGCATTTAATATAACCAATAACACATATACATTGTGTGAGGTCCCCACTCACCAGTCATTACTGAGTTATATTATTACATTATAAATTGATTGTAAATAAATTTATATTTTATTTATAGTATAGGTCTTCCAGCATAGTAGTTTGTGTAGAATGGGGTAATTATAAGTTAGTTTAGTAATTTCATGTTGCGAGAGTTGGCAGTAAGGTATGGTTGTGTTGTCGCGGAAGGAACAAGCCAATATGGCGAGAGAGACTGTTTTTGGCTAGCATAGGGTGAACATGTGGAGAAACTGATTTCGGCTAGCGTAATGCAAATATGTACAGAATATTGTTTCAGTGAAAGCATTGTATCTTGTGTGAATTTTTGAGTGTAATAAATCGTGAATTATAGTAAAAGTGTGGCGAAAGTCATTTACATATCATTAGAATATCCGTTGCGCAAATTGAGAGATGACTGAGGGTTTAGTAATAAAAGTTACTTTATATTAATACAAACGGCGAGGTGATAGCAACTACCGTAAAAAAGGCATATTATGGCCAAGTGCCAGTAAAGCGGGCTATCAATCTATCATGTCGCAGTCTAAATAATGGATAAGGAGGACCTCGCATAGTGGCGACGAATCTGCCAGGATAAGTATATTGCAAGCGCAATATATTGCATTTATTCAAGAACGACCTTGGATATTCTTCGACGGGAGCCAGCAGTTTTTGGAGCAGAGGTTAGCAGACGAGAAGATCAACTCAGCATTGGCAAGTACAGAAATTCAATATTATTTTCCAAAAGAGTGGCAGCAAGCAGAATTTGATACAATGACTTCCGTAAAATAAAACACCGGTAATGAATTTATCAAAAGTGATTTACCGAGCGAGGTGGTGTAACGGATAGCGTTCTGGCCTCGCATTCGGGAGGACGGCGGTTCGAATCCCCGTCCGGGCATCCAGATTTGGGTTTTCCATGGTTTCCCCAAATCACTCCAGGTGAATGCCGGGATGGTTCCTTCAAAAGGCCATGGCCGAATTCCTTCCATTCCTTGCCCCCATCCATTCCCGTCTCTAAAGACCACGTTGTTAAAAAGGGTCGTTAAACTGTTACAAAAAAAAAATTTAAGTTACTTTAAAGAATGAACAGTTAAATGCAACAATTTGAAAACGAATGAAATCAGAAGTAAACTTTTGTTAATTACGGAAGAATTAAATCTCTAAATTTGTCGTAAGAATAGTTGTAGAAATTAAAAAAAAAA
>JARYHS010002963.1:0-17768 GCA_031002005.1 Vandiemenella viatica
TTTGGCCCATTAGTCAAATACCATTTTAAAAAATGCTGTTACCATACAACAGAGCCAATATTGACTGCTCACCATTTTTTACTCAAAGACTCCATATTTATATTATTGCCTACGTTTTGAAAAAAGAAAAAAGTGAAATGGTACGCATAACTACTAATCTCGTAGTTTAGAATGCGCCAACCCTTTGTGCACAACCCACTGTATTAGCTGATACGAGCAGCAACGACACCTCCAGTTCCACCTGACTCATCGTATAGCTATTTCGTTCTCTTCCCTGAGAGAAACCACTTCCAGTTTGATGTTTTGAAAATGCATATAATGTAACGGTGAAAGTAGTACAGTAGTTTTCGAGTAATCAAATGATACGTAAAATTAACATTGACAAGTGATCAAGAAACTTTTTCAGAAATATGTTTGCTTGTACGGCGTCTGAATCCAGCAAACTTTAAGCTACACATACCACATTTAATCATATGCCCCGTTCTGTAATAGGTGACGTCGAAAACGTTGTAAAGCCGAAGGTAATCTCATCCGATCTATTAACCTCTTTTTATTGTTTAGAACTTTACATCTCGTCGAAACTGTATTCATTAGATGATTCAGGAGAGGATTTAGGCAGAGGAACGGGAAGGAATTCAATCATGACCTTTTGAAGGAATCATACCATCATTTGCCTGGAGTGGAAACAATGGAAAACCAAGTGTGGATGGCCGGGATTTGAACCCATATGCTACCGAACGCCAGGTCCAATTGTTCCTGCTGGTCCACCAGGCTCGATTTGCAAAAATCGGCTGAGTTGAGTGCAGTGAATTGACAATTTCTTTCATGTTCCGGTATAATTGTAAATTCAGTGTTTCGTGCTTTGTTTACATCCGGTATAAACGTTTAGTGTTAATATTATTGTTGTAGCGTAGCAGCAGTTCATTGTAAGTAAGATTTAATAGCATTAGTTTTGTTTCAAAGTAGATTGCCAAGTTCTCAAGTGATAGTGAACCGTTTTATTTAATACATAATCAGTACAGTGTAAACGCATTTTTTTTTTACTTGTTTACATTTGAGGTTAGTTGTGATTCAGAGTTCTAGGGTATCAAATTTCATAGTAATTGTTTAAAAAGTTCTTTTGTCTGCATTTGTGCAGTTTTATTGTAAATCTTGTAGTTGTCAGGTGTTGTAATTCACTTTTAGGAAAAGTTTCGAGTGATATACATAGGTTTTTAACATTTTTTTGTAGAAGGCTACTTTTGCATTTCTTTGGCATTTGACACACAAGTAGTTTATTAAAAAGTAAAAGTTTTTAAAGTTGCTTTGCTTGTAAATTCTTAAGTTATTTTGAAAGTATCACAATGGATACAAAGTGTGGAAACTGCCGAAGGATAGTAAAAGAAGGAGTGACATGCCGGGACTGCGGGCGCTGGTTTCACTGGGGGTGCAGCGATGTATCTAACAGTGACTCTTGTGTCAGTATTTCCTGGAACTGTCACTCCTGCAGAATTAGTGATCAGGAGCAGCGGATTCTGAAACTCCAGTCAGATTTGGCATCTGCAGAGAGGGATTTAAAGGCCCTGAAGGCAGAAAACTCTGTTCTTAGGCATAGGCGGAACAGTGAATGGAAGGAAGTCAGCTCTGGCAGGAGAGGTAGGAGACGCTGTCTGTCTGATGGTTTCCAGCTGGAGACATCCAATGTGTTTCGGCCATTGGAGTATCTAGATGGTGACTCTGAAGACCGTCAGGTTGGACTGAACGATCTGGGTTCTTGCAAAGTAAAAGGGAAAAGTTTTCAGGGTGTATCTAAAAGTAAACGCAGGAAGGTGCTGTTACTTGGGAGCAGTCATGGGAGGGGAATCAGTGAGATGGTTCAGTCTGATTTGGGGCCAGATTATGAAGTCTGCAGTATTTTCAAACCAAATGCAGATCTTGGAAGTGTGGTAGCAAATGTGAAAGACCTAGTTAAAGATTTTTCAGATGAGAATTGTGTTGTAATTGTTGGGGGACCAGGAAATAGCCTTGATAAAGACCTCAATTATTCAATTGAGGGAGACATTGCCCACATTTCCAAGAACACACGTCAGACAAGTGTGAGATTTGTTGGTTTGCTTGAGCGTTACGATAAACCCTGGATGTGGCATAACATCAGGCGTACAAATGCATCCTTGGAAAGGGTTCTCTGGCAGCCGGCTAATTCACACATTGGTTTGATTGATGTGGCCTGTATTGGTAGGGACAGTTATACTCGCCATGGACTCCATCTGAATGTCAGAGGTAAGAGGAAGCTTTCGCTTCTTATTGCTGATGAGGTCAGAGGATGCCAGGTGAGGGAAAGAGGTATTCCTGTGATAAATGGTGTTAAGTCGCGGCCTTTTTTAGGGTAAATAAAATAGATTTATTAAGATGTCTTAAGGAAATTAATGTCTCTGATGATCATAATTTGTTGAAATTAAAAATTCCAACTGATATACCAGTATGTAAAAATAAAATAAACAATTCAAAGTCATTGCGTCAAAGTGTTCAGACCAGTATTTTCCACCAAAATATAAGAGGAATATTTAGTAAAACTGATGACATTACCTTAAGCCTAGAAGAGATTCAAAATTCCAGAAATTTTAATGTAGACGTTTTGTGTATATCTGAGCATCATTTGTCTGATACAGGAATATCTCAGCTGTCCATCCCAAATTATAAATTAAGCTCTCATTTCTGCAGATGTAAAATGGAGAAAGGGGGAGTTGCCATTTTTGTTAAAAATAATATTGAATGCAGTAGTGTAGTTGTAAGTAAGTATTGTATAGAACAACACTTTGAATGTTGTGTTACTAAACTAGAATATGATAAGGAAGAGCTGATAGTGATAGCAATTTACAGGGCCCCCTCAGGTAATTTCAGACTGTTTTTATCTCATTTAGAGTCTTTGCTACTAAGTTTTACAAATAGCAAACAAATAGTATTATGTGGAGATTTCAATGTTGACTTTCTAAATCACAGCAATGATAGATTAGATATGGAAGCCTTGATGTTGTCTTTTAACTTAACAGCACTTGTAAATTTTCCTACGAGAATACAAAATAATAGCAGGACTGCAATTGATAATTTTTTTATGGATATTTCTCAGTGCAGTAATTACAGCATACATCCAGTAATAAATGGTATCTCAGATCATGATGCCCAGCTATTATGTATCGAGTCCAGGAACACTGTTAAACAGATAAAGAAAAGCTGGGTTTATAGAAGAAATATTAGTGAAAATAATATAAAACACTTCATAGATACCTTAAACAATGAAAATTGGTTAGAAGTATATAATGCGCAGGGTGTTAATGCGAAATTTGATTCCTTTCTGAATATATTTCTAACACTTTTTGAAGGTAGTTTCAAAAAAAGGAAAATTCTCAACACTCCAAACAATGAACTGGGCATGGGATGGATAACAAAGGGTATTAGAATCTCTAGTAAAACAAAGAGGGACCTTTATTTAAAAATGAGAGAATCAGATAACTATGCGCTCAAAGTTCACTATAAACTTTATTCTAAAATACTAAGAAATGTAATAAGGAAGGCCAAGAACAAGTACATATCGGCGAAAATAGAAAATTCAGACAATAAAATGAGAACAATATGGAATATAATAAAGACTGAAACAGGAAAAACTGTAAATCACTCTAAAGACATAAAAATAGAACAAAATGGACATGTGTATAGCGAAGTAGGGGAGGTTTGTGAAATATTTAACAAACATTTTACGTCAGTAGTAGATAAATTAGGCATAGAAAAGCAATCCCCACATAGTGCTCTAAGGCTTCTTGAGACTGCTTTCCCAAATAGCTTTGTGGAGATGAAATTGCCACCAGTAACAGTCTCAGAAATAAATAAACTCATTAAACAATTAAAACCTAAAAATTCTTCCAGCTATGACAATATTTCAAGTAAATTACTGAAAAGATGTTCAGACTGTATCAGTCATGTACTTGCTCACATTTGTAATGAATCCTTAATACAAGGTGTTTTTCCCGATAGACTAAAATATGCTGTTGTAAAAACCATTATTTAAAAAAGGAGACGTAACATGTGTAGACAACTATCGTCCCATTTCATTACTTTCAACATTCTCAAAGGTTTTTGAAAAAGTCATGTATAGTAGAGTAATAAAACATGTTACACACTATAATATCCTAACTAATTCACAATTTGGGTTCAAAAAAGGATCATCCATAGAAATGGCTATATATTCATTTTTAAATAACACATTTGAGGAACTGAATAATAAAATGAATCCTGTAGGAATATTTTGTGATCTTGCAAAAGCATTTGACTGTGTAAATCATGAATTACTTTTGAAAAAAATGGAATACTATGGTATTTTTGGGACCGCAGGTAAATGGTTTAAATCATACATTGAAAGCCGAATGCAAAAAGTTTCAATTTTTGATTCTAAAATAAGTAAAGATGCTTCATCAGACTGGGAGAAAATAAAACATGGAATTCCACAAGGCTCTGTCTAGGTCCCCTCCTATTTCTGTTATACATCAATGACCTTCCTGGAAATTTATCCGACAAAGTTAAGAGTGTTTTATTTGCAGATGACACTAACCTGACTGTGCGTAAAACACCAAACAGTACTATAGAATTTAATGTAAATGAAGTACTTAGAGTAGTAGCAAATTGGTTTAAGGCAAATTCATTAAAATTAAATTTTGAAAAAACACATTATATTAGGTTTAAAACAAAAAACTATGCACAGCCAGATATATGTATAAACTATAAAAACAACACAATCTTAGAAACAGAGAGTATAAAATTTCTTGGTATTAAAATAGATCAGAAACTCTGTTGGCATGATCATATCACTACACTACTGGCAAAGTTAAGTAGTGCCACCTTCGCAATACGAACACTTTCTCTGACAGCAGATCTAGAATTAATGAAACAGGTGTACTCCTCATATTTTCATTCAGTAATGTCATATGGCATAATTTTTTGGGGAAACTCTTCACAAAGTAAAAAAGTTTTCATAGCACAGAAAAGAGCTATTAGGTTTCTGTGTAGGGTAAAACCAAGAACTTCTTGCAGACAACTCTTTAAGAAACTCAATATTCTTACAATGTATTCTCAGTATATATATTCTCTCATGAGCTTTGTCATAGAAAATTTTAACCTGTTTACACCTAATTCACAGGTACACAGTTTCAATACAAGAAACAGAAATAACTTGCATAAAACACAAACATCTCTGTCATTAGTACAAAGAGGAGTTAATTATTCTGGGATACATCTGTTTAATAAACTACCTAATCATATAAAACAGCTTTCAGATAATAAAGATGTATTCAAACAAAAACTTAGAGATTATCTTATTGGCAACTCCTTCTACTCCATTCAAGAATTTGAAGAAAATGATTAATTGTACTCATTATGACGTTAGCAAAACTCAGTTGCAAAAATGTATGTTTATTATTATTTCTTGTATTTGTAAAATATGTATATATTTATATATTTACTATGATATGACTCATATTATGTGTATATGTATCAACAATGACATGTTTCACATCCCAGAGGTACTTCCTCAGCAGGGATCCATGGAACAAGATTGATAAATAAATAAATAAATAATAAATAATGGCCTCGTTGCTCGCTGCATAATCTGGTTACAAACTCCTATGCGTTGGCTTCATTGTGGGGTTATCTTTAGCCTGGTTACACCTTCTGAGTCACCCCCAGGCGGCTATGACAGCTATGACAGCTTCCAAGATTTTAGTGTTACCTGTTGTTTCGTTTTCGTTTGGCAGTTCAGTAGGGGTAGTGGTAAAACATCCCAACACTTACCGTCAGGGTTAACATAATATGTTGGGAGAAAATGGATATTTTCATTTGAAGTAATAATAAATAACACTATTCAAGTTCTCTTTCTTTTTCTTCAACAGTTAGGTTGTGGAGTACTTTTCTTGACAAATTTAAACTGGAATGGTTTCCTATAGGCTTCCCGAGTAATATACATGTTTATTGTTTTGTATGGGTTATATTGAAGTGCGTTGTTAATGAACGAAAAATGTGATAATACTCCAGTAACGGGGTCGTAAAAAGGGAGTCTCACAAACATATCACGTAGGAGATTTTTTTTTCTTGCCTTATATGTATTGGTGAGAGTATGCAGAAACCAAGTTTTCGACCTCCAACACACGCGCCACAATTTTCTGTGGGGGAAAAAAAAAAAAAAAAAAAAAAAAAAAAAAAAAAAAAAAAAAAAGTCAAAAGTTACTTTTTTCAGTTTTTCTTCCTGATTAGTACTAGCGGGAAAAACTATATTTCCATTTTGAAAATGGACAAAATTTCCTGCAACTATCCTAGCACAAAATTTTTTATAAACTCAAAACTAAGCAAACTATAGTTCTAAAATTATCAAAATTTCACATTTTTCCTAAAAGTTGGGTTTTTACTTACTTCCTCGCTCAGAATGACCTGGATATATAATTGATATATACATATTTCTGTGTGACATAGTATATATATGTACTATACTATGATTACTGATAGTCAATCCAATAATCATATAGCATTGTTGGCAGGGAGATCGAAGAATTGTTCGACCACCAGGTGACTGTTTTCGATTCGTCGCGCAATGCACCCCTTTGTGGCTATCTAACCTAACCAGATAATCGTACTGGGTATAGGGAACCTACAGGGTAAAGCTCAACGTGGAATCCAAACCACAGAAGCGTTCTGGGTTACTTCATATTACACAGCAAGCTATGGCAGGGCTGAAGATCAGTTTAGTGACAGTTGAAAATCACAGATGTGATCCGGATTTCGATCTTAAGTCAGACACCTTAACCACTGAGCTACCAGATCGTTCTATTACTAATGGTATTTGTACTAGTTTGAAAAACGGATTTGCAAAAATGAAAGCATAATGTTATGGCACAAACATTATTTACGTAGTCAAATTGAAGTCATAATAAGTCAAAAATTAATCATAAGTCCATTTCTTTTCCGTTTGAATGGTTTGAAACACTTTTTTTTTCATTTGAATGCGCTCCGTACTTAAAGGAACAAAATTGTCTCTATATGAAGCATTTACATCTCTTCAAGATGCACACCCAACATAATTTTTTTATTCTGGACGGAAGATGCCTCTTGCATAAGGTTATGTGGCATCGTAGTGAAGACATTGACTCCATCTGTGGAAAATATGAAGCCTAATTGAGAACGCACTATAGATCCAACATCACAGTTATGTTTGACGGAGATCGAAGTGATGCTGTGCAGAGAGGAATAAAGTCATCTGAAAGGTTTCGTCATTTTAAAACATCAGATACTTCGCAGACATAAGTTTCAGTAAGGAAACAAGTTCTGTAGCGACACAGCAAATGAGAGCAGCAAGAACTGTGTAATTTTGATATTAATGCAAAAACTAAAAAAGGAGGCATCCAAGATCAACAGGCAAAAGAAAATGTAGCTGCTGGATTGATTGTTGACGCAGCTATTTCCCAAACAGTAAAATCGGACAGTGTGATAATTCTAAATGAGCTGTCTCGTTCTACTCATGGGCCTTGGCAACACTTGTGAGAAGTTGTTCTTCCATAAACCGGGGAAAGGCAAGGAGGCAGGTTTATGGTACTCAACCACTTCCTTCAAGTTTGAACCCACACATATCTTCTTCATCCGTGCATTTAAAGCTTGTGATACAATATCAGCATTTATCCGCTATGTGAAAGAAAAATTCTGCTGCCTCATTCAATACCAACCACGTCTGAAAGTAACATGCATGCTAACTTCTCAGAACTCCTAGCCTCCAGAGACCAGCATCTGGAGAACGCGCATGGGAACAGCTCATCTTGGAACGGTACGGAAAAATTGATTGTGGAACATTGGAAAGCTCAGATACGAAATATTATCTAAATCTGGCCAAAAAATGCATTCAAGCTAGCACGGTTGCCACCAACATCAGATGCGGAAACGTTACACTCAATACGCACGTACTACCAAGTGCAAGCGTGGCTGGGTCGAGAAACTTATCCATTGCCATGGGGATGAAGGAAAGGCTCGTCCAGTTACAATAATAAAAGACGCTGCACCTGAGTTTACTCCGAAGATTGTATCATGTTCCTGGAAGAAACCTTGTTATCCACCATGCAGCTGTCGCAAATCAGGACTGCACTGTTCAGCTGCTTTCAAAAACTGCTCTGGCCTCTCTCGTGAAAACATTCATGAGAATTAAGTAGTTGAAGGAGAGGAAGAGTTCTTCCACCTCGAGGAAGCTGCTACTGCTGCAATGGATGGATCAGACACAATTTTAGGTGAGGACATGATAAACCGGGACAATCCAAACGGAAAATAAATTCATTTATGACCAATTTTTAACTTATTACAAATTTATTATGGCATAATAACTTTATGCCATAACATTTTACTCTCTTTTACGCTCTATTAGCATCAGTAATAGAGCGATCTGGAAGCTCAGTGGTTAAGGCGTCTTACTGAAGATCGAAATCTCGGTCTTATCTGTGGCTTTCTAAGTCCATTAACCCGGCCTTCACTCTGCCACAGCTTGCTGTGTGATATGAAGTATACTAGAACGCTTCTGTGGGGTTTGGATTCCATGTTGAGCTGTAGGTTCCTTATACCCGATACTATTACCTGGCGAAGTTTGATAATCACAAAGGAGCGCATTGCGCGGTGAATCGAAAACAGTCACCTGACGGTCGAACAATCCTTCGGGATCTCCCGACCAACAATGCCAATATGATTATTGAATTGGCCATCAGTAATCAAAGTATAGCATACATATATATATTATGTCATACAGAAATACATATATATCAATTATATATCCAGGTCATTTTGAGCGACAAAGTAGATAAAAACCCAACTTTTAGGAAAAGTGTGAAATTTTGATAATTTTAGAACTGTAGTTTACTGAGTTTTGAGTTAGAAAAAAATTTGTACTACGTAAGTTGTAGAAAATTTTGCCCTCTTTCAAACTGGAAATAGAGTATTTTCTGGTAGGGCTCATCAGAAAGGAATTACAGACGAAAAACTGAAAAAAGTACCAAAAGCTTGACGTTTTTTGGCCACAGAAAACTGTGCCGAAGGTGTTGGAGATCGAAAACTTAATTTCCGCATATTCTCACCAATATATACAAGATAAGGAATAAACATTCTACGTTATATACTGCAAGGTAAAACTACCCCGTTAGTGGACTATAAAGGAGCGGGTCAAACCCGGTGCAGGCCCACTGGTCCTGCCCCTTCGAAGGACACCAAGGGGACGCAATGCGTCATGTTCCCATTCGACGGATCATCAACAGCGTCGTATGCCCTCACTCCATACGCATTGCGGAGACGTTTGGGATTTAACGCAAGACTTTGGTGCACAGTTTGGTGATTCGAAATAGTGCACCATCAACTATTCAGGGGCGTCTACACGAGCATCATTTTTACGGCAATATGTTGGCGGCAAGTATTACGTCTGAGTTGCCTCCTCAATGTTGCGGCAATATGGATGTGTACATGCCCCTTTCTATCCCACCGGCCAAGTCCCGATGGTGAAAATTTCTTCCAACAATATGATCCAAACCAGCTAAACCCGTACAGCTGACGCAACCAACTGAGCCATGTCATTGGTACTATTTTAACAGATTGTATTTAAGCTGACAAGAAATTAAAGGGCATGTACACGATCATATTTTTCTGGCAACATTCTGGCATTTATTACGCAATAGTTGCCCGGCAACATATCCGGCAATGGATGCTCAATATATGGCCCAGCAGTATGTGGCTCCACTATTGCCGGGCACTTGATGCACTTTATTATTGCTCAGCATTTCTCGTTTACACGCATTGTGTGCTCGGCATTCAGCATCATGGCAGAGGACGAAGTAATTGTGACTGCTGCATATGTTATCTTACAAAATGAAAGAAGAAAGAAAAGGGAGTGGATGCGTCCTTATCTAAGTAAGCGTGATGTGATTATGCCTGTTGCCAAAGAAATAGAACTGGCTATCTTCACTGTCCATCCCTTCATCGGTAACATCACGAGATAACACAAATGACATTGCATTGAATGCAAACCATGTTGAAAGCATTTGCTTACCACCTGCGCTACCACTTTTGTTTTTTGTTTTCTTTAACTCGTTCTTGGTGTATGTTCTCAAACTTTTAAATTTTTTGTATGCTTCATCATTGGAAATATCAAACATTGTAGCAATGTAGCTCCAACTGTCTATCTTCTTTTATCCGTCTTTGTAAATGGATGCGAAGCTTAGAGCAGACTGGAAAGTTCCGGTGCCATAGCTTTAAAAATTTGCCACACCTGTTTTTGATGATATACTTTTCTAGAAAAGGTGTATATAAAACCAAAAAGAAAAATACCTTAGACGTGATGCAACTGAAAAGTTACGATACGGGCACGGCACTGCAATAATAGCACCCAACAATAAACATATCCAATGACATTATTCACACCAAAGATAGTATCGAAGCGAAGAACGAAATCTTTTGTTATTTAGCTTAGGTTTTCCTTTTGGTTTAGCTATTTAGCATTTGCTTATACCTCGCAAATGTAACCTCATACCAGTATCAATTAATTTACAAAACGTATGTCTAAGCAATGGATTATTGTTTACAAAACTGAAATAATGCTGTTTAAGCTTATAATGTATAATTGACACTTGTGTATACTTACATGGAAGTTTTTAACATTGCGGAATTCCGATGAGCTAAAGTCGATGTTTGACGCGAAAAATCTGCTAAGTGTTACGGCGTCAATTTTGGGCCAATTGCTACTGTTTGCTTTGCTAAATCCTGGTTCCATAACAAATTACACTTGACTTTCAGCATATAAATGAGAACAACTGTATTAACGCCATAAAAGTTCCTACAAACAAATAATTTACCATGTAACATGTTCTGTTCCACGAAAATTCCAATAACAACGTTGGCGTCTCGTGTGGTGTGACGTAATGCTTTCTCACTGGCGTTCGCGGTCACGTGACTGAATGCTTGATTTTGCCGAATTTATTTTCTAAAAATAATAATAATCTTTATCTTTTAAATTAATAATTTTGTTTTTTTTACCTCCTTATCATGATTAATCATTAAAAACTGCTACGCATCAGATTTAATCTTAATGGACACAAGCCTATTCCAGTGATGGAATTTCATAAAGAGTTGTAGGTTAGTATTATTAATGGAGCAGTTTGCTTCGATGCCTACTATGTCTGAGTTAGTTGTCCAGCACCTCCATCCATAATTTACTTCAGTCCTGGGCTATCTGCAAATGGAATCTTTCCGATTCCCGTGAAATCAAGTACTAATTTATGGTCATCTCATAACTCTTTGTCCAATATTCATAAATACCAATTCACCCCTTGTACATTTCCACCACTCTCTTCACACACCTGCTGTTTATTAGTGACTCCCACAAAAGCTTCTTCATTTACTTACTATTTTTTACAGTAAATAAATCCAATTGCCTCTTCCTGCATCTGTTGCACTTGATACCTATGATGGGGAATCTTATATCATTCTATCATACCAAGGATTCCACAAATCGTAAAATGATTAATTGTGAAAGCAATAAACTAACCCTTGCTTTAAACTGCTATTGAAACTAAGTGCTCTAAATTATTATTTTTTCACAAAAACTGAATTATTTTTTTTAATTTCTTAAGGCTTTATTTTCTTGTCGTAACGATAAACGCTGCAATGACAAATGTTCTTCCTTCAGCGTGCCTGGTGAAAGTATTTTTTTTAACTCCTCCCAGCTGAAGGCCGGGAGGTGGGCTGCTGGAGAGTCACGAAGACTCTTTTCTGCCTAACTAACCTACGGGGAGGGAAGGGGGCTGGAAGTCGGTCGTGACCTTGTAGGGAATCATCCCAGCATTCGCCTGGAGTGACTGAGGGAAACCAAGGAAAACCCCAGTCAGGATGGCCGAACAGGGTTTGACCCCCGTCCTCCCGAATGAAAGGTAGGAAAGCGTTTTCGCCCTCCTCCCATCTCGGTGGAACGGTACATTGAACAGACTCGATATATGTATAACATTGCTATTGCACTAGATACCCGCCAGTGTAGCAAAGTATGCCGAGTCACCGCACACTAGATCGGGGAGGTGCAACGGGACCGGGCACGAGACCAGGCCTCTGCGTACCGGCCGTAGTTACTGCTCTTTTAAGCTAGTTTTTCGCAGCCATCAAGGCGAATTCATGGGCGATCACCAATCACCACCGCCTTATAAGCTACACATTTCACAAACAAAAAAATAAACTTGTCACACACAGAATAGGTTACGACTGCACGTTTCACAAATAGACTTTACTTCCCCCATTAGTACGAAGTACGACCTCGCAGTAGGTATAAAATGCTTGGTGTCAGCAAAGGCATGGGGCTGTAAACTCAAAGGTCCAAATTTGACCATGCCAACGATGAGTAAAACGTAAAAGGAAGCCGACTCCAAAAACTGTTGGGAAAAGGTGTTAAAGAAGATTGTTATTGTACTAGATATTAATGAACGGACCTATTTCTTAAAACGATTAACGAAGAAGAAAATATAAATGAATTCCTAGGAATAAGGATACTATGACACTAGTAAAATAAGTATGCCAGCTGCGAGAAACAACTAAATTCAATCAGCAGTTTTTACGTGATCGAAAAATGGAGACCAATTTGTGAACTCATCTGTCTTTGCTTTTTCAGCTTACCGACTTGTCATAAAAAATGGAACATAGAGGAAAGGTGCCTATTATGCGATAGTTCCCTAATATGAGACACCTCAACTGTGCTCATGGTAGGGGCTGAAATCTGGTGGAAAGTTTCTTAAACACATCTTTAGCTTGTCCGACGACGACACAGTGAGTGGGATGCCATTGTTGAGTCGGACATAGTACGTAGAGGCTTTTATAAAATTTATAGCGTTTGGAGTTTTTGTGACATCGGTGTTAAGACATTATCTCTGCTTAAAGGTGAGTGGATATTACTGTACTCTTTTATTGATGTTATTTGTGACGGTATTACCTATAATTATTGACAGTTAGGTTCATTTCCCATCGAACATTGTTAGCATGTGCGTGATTCTTTGTGTAAGATGGCGAGATTCCTAATATGCGATAGTAAGGGGATCCAAATATGCGACAGTGTCGCATATTACCATACCTATCGCATATTGGGGGAACTCATTCTCTCACAATTTGTTGTATACGTAATTTATACAATACTATCATAAGATAACAAAATTTTATCATTTATTGTAGTAAAATATTGTAAATTGCATTTATTTTGATTAAATTACCATAAATAGGGATTACTTTGACTAGTCTTATTATCAGAAATTGGAATGTTTTCTGGACCTTTCTATTAGGGCAATATTTTATAGGGCCTTTGAAAACCTACTATGCCCAAGAGATAGAAACATGGTTGGCAAGTAACCCAGGTCGTGTTACCACCCCATTATTAATAGTCAGGTTATTTGGGGCAGCTTACAACCGAGCAGCAACAATGGAAGCATCTGTGAATGCCTTCAGAAAAGCAAGTCTCATCCCATGCAACAGAAACATCTTCAGGGAGCATGAATTTTTAATTCATCGTCATGCTGTCGCTCCTCAAGAAATAGATGCCGAAAATGAAAATGAAACTAGTGATGGTGGTATTGGTCAAGCTGTCAGCCCTGCAGACATCAGACCTCTCCCACGGATTGCGAAACCACCTGGAGATAGTCAAGAAGATCTAACATCGCGTTCGTGCTCTGCTGCGTTACTAACTTCATCTCCTTACACGAAGCGATTGCAAGATTCTAAACAGAAGAAATCAGCGGCTGAAGCTAAAAAAGCAGCCAAAAGTTATTTGGAGAGAAGAGTGGAAAATCTTCAAAGCGTAGACCTAAAGCAGAAGAATCGTCTAGTGACTCGGCATCCGATGTCCATCTTGATGAAAGTGGTGAATCAGACAGCAGTGATGACGATAACGCAGAGTGTCTTTTCTGTACAGGGCGTTTTTATGACGAAAAACACAGGGAAAAATGGGCACAGTGCACGAAATGTTATCGCTGGGCTCATGAAGATTGCGGTGTCACAGAGGACAATTTTGTTTGCCCGCAATGTCTTAAAAATTAACATAAGTAGTGTTAAATGAGTGAGAGATATCAGAAATAAATGAATATGTAAATATTATATGTTCACATGTCATTATTTGGTAATAAAAAACTCAAAGGAAAATATTGTTACTGTCTCATATTAGGAAACCTTTACTTCATTTCAAAAAAATGCCTTGTTTGTGAAGATTTAAAATTACTTTGAAAGATTGTTTAGTATTGCAAATATGACAAATGTATGGTAAAACTAAATAATGCAAGATATTATTACCACAATAAAAAATATAATTGCATTTACTTTTATGTCCTTAAAATGGATTTAAAAAAATGTGTCTCATATTAGGCACCTTTCCTCTACTCTATTTTATCCCTGAACTACGGCCTGTAGATTTTGCGTTAATTCCGTTTATCCCAACTTAAGAGACAGTCACATTATTGAAGAAAGTGTAGATACAGAAAAGCGAGATCAGCTTCTTGCCCGCTCGCCACCTGGCGAGCGAGAGTGAAACTTCAGATGTTACGTGACGTATTATCCGCTAGGTAGCGCTGAGACAAAGCACGTTTTTTTTTTTTTTGCTGTCGTCAGTCTTTAGACTGGTTTGATGCAATCCTCCATCCCTTCCTATCTTGTGCTAACCTTTTGGTTTCTACATACCCCTTACAACCGACGTCCTCAATTATCTGCCTCACATATTCTAATCTCTGTCTACCTCTACAGTTCTTACCTTCGACTGTTCCCTCTACTAACAAATTAACCAATCCAGCATGTCTCAAAATATGACCTAAAAGCCTGTCTCTTCTTCCTGTAAGCTTCTTCCATAAACTTCTCTTCTCACCCATCATTTCCAAAACTCGTTCATTTCTTACTTTGTCTGTCCACCTAATTTTTAGCATTCTTCTGTAGCACCACATTTCAAATGCCTCAAGTTTCTTTCTTTCCGGTATTCCTAAAGTCCATGTTTCGCTACCGTAAAGTGCTGTACTCCACACATAGAGTTTTAAAAAGTTCTTTCTAATTCCTAGATCAATATTTGAAACTAAAAGGTTTCTCTTTTTCACGAAGGCTCTTTTTGCTAGCGCTATTCTGCTTTTAACGTCATTTCTGCTTCGGCCATCGGTTGTAATTTTGCTTCCCAAGTAACAGAACTCACTCACTTCTCCTATAGCATCCGATCCTATTTTTATATTTAATCTGCTACTATTGGTATCATTTCTGCTACATTTCATCACTTTTGTCTTACTTTGATTTATATTCAGTCCAAAATCTTCCTTCAATATTTTGTTCATGCCATTCAATAACTTCTCAATATCCTCAGCCCTCTCTGCTAACAAGACAATGTCATCAGCAAATCGTAGCATACTGATTTTTTCTCCCTGAAAACTTATGCCGCATGGAAATTTTTCTTTAACTTTCTTCATTGCTTCTTCTACATACAAGTTGAATATTAACGGGGATAGACTACAACCTTGTCTCACACCCTTTTTAACCGATGCATGTCTCTCGTGATTCTCTACTTTTATTACAGCCACTTGATTCTTATATAGTTTATAGAGTATTCTTCTATCTCGATACTTTAGACCTGACTTCTTTAAAATTTTGAACATCTTGTCCCACCTAACATTATCAAAAGCTTTTTCTAAATCAACAAATGCCATAAAAGTATCTTTGTTTTTCTTGATCCGCCCTTCAAGTATTAATCTTAAAGACAGAATTGCTTCCCTTGTACCCCGATTTTTCCTAAACCCAAACTGATCTTCACCTACTATCTCTTCTACTACCCTTTCCATCCTTCTGTATATTATTCTAGTCAGTAATTTTGAAGCATGTGATGTTAGACTAATGGTGCGATAATTCTCACATTTGTCGGCTTGTGCTTTCTTTGGAAGTGTGAAGATGATATTTTTATTAAAATCAGTTGGAATTTCTCCTGTTTCATAACTTTTTGATATCAGCTTGAATAATCTTTCGATTCCTTCCTCTCCTAGAGATTTAAGAAGTTCTGCAGGGATCTCATCAAATCCAACTGCCTTATTTGCTTTCAAGTCATTCAGAGCTTTATTAAATTCTGTTCTCAAAACAGGATCTCCTAATTCATCAATGTCGACATCGCCTTCCTTTTCCAATACACTATTGTTCAAGTCGTCCCCATCATACAGTTTCTCAATGTATTCCTTCCATCGGTTAGCTCTATCTTCTGAGTGTAAAAGAGGTTTCCCATCGGCAGCTTTAATGTTCATACCTCTTTTCTTCATTTCTCCAAAATTCTGTTTGATCTTTCTATATGCAACATCTACTTTTCCTACGACCATTTCCTTTTCTACTTCTTCACACTTTTCTTGTAGCCATTTTTCTTTTGCTATTTTGCATTTCCTATTTATTTGATTTCTAAATTGCCTGTACTGCTCTCTTCCTGCTTCATCCTGAGCATTTTTGTACCTTCTCCTCTGATCCATCAGCTCCAAAATTTCTTCTGTGATCCAAGGTTTTCGGGCAGCTTGTTCCCTAAAGCCTAATGTTTCTGTGCCAGCTTTCATTATTTCGGTCTTTAATGCATTCCATTCGTCCTCGGTTGAGCTCCTTTCACAGTTACTTCTTAGACCTAAGTCTACCATTTCTGCAAATTTTTCTCTTGTGCTAGATTGTTTCAGCTTATTCACCGCCAATCTGTTCTGCTTATGCTGCTTCCTTATTCGCTTGAATTTCAGCCTGCACTTCATTACTATCAAATTATGGTCCGAGTCTATGTCTGCTCCTGGGTACGCTTTACAGTCTAGAACTTGATTCCTGAATCTCTGTTTGACCATGATATAATCTAGCTGATATCTGCCTGTATCCCCAGGACGTTTCCAGGTGTATATTCTTCTTGCATGGTTCTTAAACAGTGTGTTCGTCACTACTAGCTTATATCTTTCACAAAATTCTAGCAACCTGCTTCCTCGCTCATTTCTTTCTCCTAGACCAAAACTTCCTACAGTATTCCCCTCTTTTCCTTCTCCCACTATTGCATTCCAATCACCCATGATTATTAGATTTTCCTCTCCTTTCACATATTGGATTAATTCTTCAATTTCAGCGTATATTTTTTCTATTTCTTCGTCATCTTCCTGTGACGTTGGCATATATACTTGTACTAATGTGGTTGGGACGGGCTTAGTTTCTAACCTCATCAAAATAATCCTGTCACTAAACTGTTCATAATAACTCACCCGTTTCCCTACTTTCTTGTTCATTACAAATCCTACACCAGTGACTCCATTGACAGCTTGTGTGCTAATTATCCTGTGCTCCCCAGACCAGAAATCCTATGCGTCCTTCCATTTAATCTCACTAATCCCAACAACATCTAACTTAAGTTGTTCCATCTCTCTTTTTAAGTTTTCTAACCTACCTGCCCTATTCAGACTTCTAACATTCCACGCTCCGACTCGTAGAATGTTTCTATCCATTCTGATGACTCCTCCCTGAGCAGTCCCCACCCGGAGATCCGATTGGGGGACTATTTTACCTCCGGAATATTTTACCCAGGAAGAAGCCATCATGATATATGTAATTTGAGAGGATTACATGTCCTCGGGATACCCTTTGGGTCTTTAATGCAGTGGTTTCCCGTTGCCTTCTGCATCCCCATGCCGTTGATCATTTCTGATTCATCCGCCTTTAGGGGCCGTTTCCAACCCCAAGGGCAAGAGGGT
>JARYHS010002964.1:0-18974 GCA_031002005.1 Vandiemenella viatica
ATTATTAGAACTTGATACATTTTTTATTAAAAAAGTTCTTTTATAACGCACTTTGAGTTGGTGACCTATTAACTAATGGAAGTAAGTATAAACAGTTCGAAGTATCGTAGTTTTAAAAATAGTAGAAACCTTTTCACTTCACTCTGTCAAAATAAATTCATTATCTTGTAGTCTATACTTATACAGTCCATACCACTGAAATTGGTTTTCATCGTTGTTTATTTGTTATTTCATTCAGTGGGGGACGCCCGCTACTGGAATTAAAGGTTCAAGTAGTCCTATACAATAAGCTTGCTACAACTATCAGTCTTACATTGATTTTTCATATATTAACTTCTGGTTGTACATTATATATTTTAAATACAGGTGAACATTATTTAGCAAGATCGTCGAAATTCCTCTGTCTGATTTTCTTCTTGATTCCGATAGCTATAGCTGGACGATGGTTATATCAGCATGCATATGTTGGATGTATGTAGTAGGCTGAGGTAAAGTGCTGACGTTATAAGTAGCTAGCAAAATTTTAGTGTGCTGCGAATTATATTAAGTGGAGCGCAGAAAGCGTCAGTGTTATGTACGCAATTCGAGTCAATGTGAAAAAGGTGGTCCAAGCAAAACGATTTTAAAAGAGGGAAATCTGACAAAAATTTATTACTTGAAAACTATATAGTAGATCTCTAATATTTCGACTGCGAGCAGCCACTGACGTTTCGTTGACGGTGATTCCCGCAAAAATTACTGCTAGCATTTGGTGTGTTTTCTGACAGTGTACAACCCCAAGATTCAATAGGGTATATTTCAATTGAGGAAAGCTGATGAATTAATAAAAAAGTGTCCACAAATTACTTTCAATTATTCGTTGAAAGTGATTCACTTAAGAGTAAAGAGCAAAAGAGAGTATCTTTCATTTTCGCGTGAAAAATTAAGATAATGTAACCACAAATAAAAATCCATTTTAAGGTAAATTTTTCACCGCAATCAAAATTGTAGAGAAAAATGTTCTAATTGTATTGTGTTATTCGGAAACCTATATTCAACACCAACTCTTTTCGCGGTTTTGATTAACGTTAACTGTGGATCCCATCACCTGGTAGGATTACAGGGTTTGCGACAGAGGACTCAGCAGCTGTTGACAAACTCTGCCTTTAGTTCATTAAGAGCACACGAAAAATTATTAATTACCCACAGTATACTAAAAAGCTATCAGCCTCCACAAGTGGAGACAAACGTAGATAAAGGCTGTTCTTAGAAAAAAGGCTGATTACAATCGTTTATACTCTAATATAAATGTTTTTATTGTCACTGCAGATCATCAGCAGTGGCTTAACAAATTTGAGAGACATAACCCAATCGGTTTTCTGACTGCATCTAATACACTTTTTGAAATTAAAAAAAAAAAATTAACTAAAATACGGGTAAGAGCTAATCTAGAACAAATGACTCAAATCTTACTATGTTATTGAAACCTGTTAGTAAATAAAATAATCTTGGATAGTGAATTCTAGATTACAAATTTGTGAAAACACGTAAGGCCTATTAATAAGAAGATTTTGCTAAGGAGAATACAACGAAAGTTTCTTTCAAAAATAAAAATATAGATTCTTAAGAACAAACTATTGATATAACGCGTACATTTAATTTACGTAAGGAGTATGACCACTTGTGGCTGTAATAAGTATGTAATTTACAGTGCCTTATGTGGTAGATGGTTGAGCCACTGAACAACAGGAAGCAACTGTGGTCTTCCAAGCAGACAGCATAACAGAAAGAGAATGAATTTTAGGTAGCATATTTCTGGAAAAGAAGAATCAAAATTTAATTTAAAAAAATAACTGTTAGGCAGCCTCAAATTCGGGAGCGATTATCATACCGTGCGAATTAGGTGGTACCATTTGAAGACCACAGAAAATGACGGATAAACAATCATTAAGAATAAAAAGATTCACTCTAAATACCAAACTCAAGTAATTGGAAAACGATGGTTGTGGATACGTCACAAATGGTAATATAATCCCTTTCCTTCAGACGCTTGTGTTTTTAACACCAGTTAAGTTTCGGAATTTACATGTTTGGAACTCCAGTTCCAGTAAATATTCTCACAACCATTCCATGTCCTTCATTCTGTTTTTTCATACATCTGTCACCTAATGAAAGCAGATAAAATTGACATAACTGATGAGTTTAATACCTATGACTGCAGTATGTACGGCCTCTTCAGATGGTTGAGGCACCCTACGACAGGTGGCAGCTGCGGTCTGCCATGCGTTCAGAATCAGTAATCAGACGCAGTTAAGGGTACTGTACCTTATTTCTGGAGAAATAACACAGTGCACGGTGTTTGCAGCTTTTAAGTTGACCGTGCGCATAAGTGCGTCCGATCTGAATTAACGAACTCGAAGCTGGATATGTAGACCATACGGTTCTGTAACATGTATTAGTTTTTTTTTTTTTTTACTTACAAAATTTAATAACTATTTACTGAGCTATCAGTACCCTGCTTTTTGTAGATAATCCTTATTGCTTAAGTTCAAATGTAATTAATGAAACGAGAAAATAAAAACAATTGTGGAAATATCTTACTCAAATCAGTTTTCTATGACAGTTGTTATTAAGTGTCAATTCAAATTTTGTTATAGATTTCACAATCGCGTGTTAAGAGAATAGGAGGCTCATATTTTTCAAAGACACAATTAGAAACATTACCTAAAGAAGCTTTTCCTGACATTTTTCTGTACCTCTTCATTAACAAAACACTCAACAGAGTCCCATACTAGCATTTTCCTTACATTTTTCAGTACCTGCTCAATGATATAATACTCAACAGAGTACACTAAAAATATCTATTCTTCAGAGATTTTACAGATATACTTTTTTTTGTTTATTCCTAAACGAATCTATTTTGTGGTCAATAAAATATATCTTACTAAGACATTTCATCAGATTTGTGGCTACGACGACGCTATGACGTACCACCAAATGAACGGCTGGATATGACGAAATTATATGGAATCTGTTATTGCCATTTTGGAAGTACCTAAAAACTTCGAATAATTTTACAAATTAGAATTTCCACCTATATGGAAAAGCTCGTAATACCATTTCTTTCTCCTATAGTGAAAACCTTACTTGATATCGGAATCTGGTGCAGTGAATTAAACACGCAGTTCAAAACGTGAACGATAACTACATAAAAGTGTACTGCTATTTGATTAAAAGCAGTATAATGTTTAAAGTTTTAGTTAAAATACTCTATTTGTGAAGGTTATGCAAGTCATAGTGAGATTTTCAGCTTTTTGAATGTTTAATTTTGTCAATTTTATGTTCAGACGCCTCTAAATATTTTCTGTTTCATTTAAGCATGTTTCTTCATTATTATCAGTAATTTTGTATAGGTTCCGACTGATTCTTTTTAACTGTTTCTATTCTTAGAGTGATTATTAGAACTATAGATGAGACGGGCGGATCTTTTAATGTTGTCTAGAATAATTCTTTAGCAGCATTTAAGCGACCGGTACGCTTTTATTGGTGCTAGGAGGAAGCTGTTTTTGTAGTATTAACAAAGTCATGTAGAATCTTTGGAAGAAGCTGACTCTTTGTTTCTATGTTACCAGTATTTCGGTGGGATAAAAAAGTTAGATAAACGTGTTTCGACCGAGTTGTTATTTCATTAGATACCTAATCATCGAGAAATTACAGACGTTAAGGATCATACTTTGGTGAGAGTGACGTGAAGAAAAAGCTATAAATCTACAGATTAAATAAATTAACAGCGCTCTTCTATCTACAACAGCTAAGCTCAGTATGGTTTCATTTGCTTTCCGTGACAGGACTGAATGATTACTTACAACAGCGAATTGCAGAATGGTTTCATAACACGCCATCGTGGTAGAGCACCCATCTCACACACAGAACGCTAACAAGTAATCAAACGGCATTTTTCTTCTGGTGGTCGATGGAAGTATCTTACGGCGAATCAGGCGAGAGTAGACGGACCGAAAGTACTCAACTCTCGCCACCCACAGTAATCCGATCATCCGGATGAGCCTCAGAATGCTCGTCATGTCACAAGTACTACTCCCACTTCAAGCTGTGGGGAGGCTTTCTTCGGGGATTGCTGCCCTATTCCTTCACTACTAACTATTGTTTCTCTTCCGGCTACTAACAGAGGATGATTAATACATATCACGCAAGAGGGTAGCTGCCGTAGCAAACATTTTTCTTTTCAATAAGTTGTGAAGTGCGATATATACACAAACAAAAAAACATTTACATTTTAATACTTAGGGAAATCCGGGGCATAACGTGGTACAAAGTTGAAAATACTCTTTTAAATTACAAAACGATTAATTAAGAGAGCTGTAATTTCTTTATGAACACTTTATGATGTGATAATTACAAAAATACAATAAAAATGTGAGAAAACTAAATAAAAAACATAAACTTATGTCATTTTACCCATTCTGTACAGGGTATGGGGTAAGCAAAGGTAATTATAAAAGCCTATAAAACGAGTGGAAAAGCTGTATTCATTTTTCTAAGTATTTATTAAGGTTGAACTACAGTTCTCATTGATTGTGTACTTTTCTTAACCCATTCATAAAATTCACTCATTAGGACCGTTTCACCATCGTCTATCTATTCCCGCACAGGAATTGTGAGCCCATTTTTGCACATGGAACTAGTGACCCAACCTTCAAAAGACTTTGCGTGAAATTCACTGCAATATACACAATCAGAACATTCCTCGGCATCTTCCTCGTTAGTTTTGAGTTCACTCTTCAGCTCCTTCTTTTTTCAAATTATCTTCAGGTACCTTCCTTTGCTTTTTCCATTGTTAATTTTAATCTATTTCTTAAATAGTCTTATCCTTGATTCTTCTACTTTGGCAAAGTTTTCTACCCTCTTTTTCTTTAATAGCGGTTTCTGTATCCTTTTTGTATGGGGAATCTGTTGACAGTGATTAATCCAATCTTCCGGTTCGTCCTTTTCGTGCTTTCTTTAACTTTTGGAATAGAAATTAGAATTTCAGTTGAAATATAAAATGAAGAGAAGAGACCCTGCTGATAGTTCTCAGGCAAGAACACCCAAAGAGCGATTCAGAATCGAGTACTTCACCATTCCGACCCAGATACACGATTCAGGTTAGAGAGGTAAGGTCCTTCGAGAAAATACGAAAACGTGAAACTAAAGACAATTAAACACACATAGAGCATGTACTAACTATATCTGTAATGCTAACAAATACATGTAGTTTACGTTGGTTACAAAAACCTTAGAAGTTATAATAAAGAATAGGAAAATCACACGTTCACGTACAAACGCTCGAGAAAACTAGACTAACACGACTGTCGTAGTTGAGCTACAATAGGTTGGTCTAGTTCTACTTATTCCCGCTTGCCGGCAATACCTCCTTGTCACCGGAAAACATTGAACTCCATGCCGCCCCGGTACCCCGTTATGCCCCGGGTTCCCCTACAAAAATCAATGATGGAAGAAGTTTAACGGGTCCTAAAATCATCCTATGGCGTGAGTGCTTACATTTCTCAATTATTCTTCTGATAGTTTCAGGACATAGAATCTCATAAGGAATAATAGCTCTTTCGTCCGTAATGTATTTAGAGTGTAAAACAATCGCCTAAACAGATTTTCGACTGCCAACTAATCATCTGATCATCTGATATGACGTAAGCATTCTGAGAGCTGAAGTGTTATATGCTTTAAAACTGAATAGAACATTTAGATTAGAGAACTTTCAGAGAAAGATATCACATATTGCTGGGATTAATAAGTCTGAATTGAAGTAGTGTGAGAATAATGGTCCAGAGATTATAGCATAATATAAAACGTCATATCTGTTGGTTGACTGGTATTTCGTAATTATATTATCAGCTAGAAACTAGTAAAATCAGTGATCATTTTAATGAAATAAACATTGTGAAGAGATTAGAAATTTATCACTAACAATCCTACACATACATATGTCAATTATTAATTAAAGAAAAACACACACTCAGTAATGAAACAGAGAAACGTGGAATTGAAAGTGAAGATCTGAATCAATATATTAGCAGTAGAAATATCTAATAATCATGGGCATTCCTGAAATTTATGAGCAAAGCATTTGCAGTAAAATTTGTATAAAATATAAATGAAAGAAAGATAAAAGTCATGAAGTCTATCAGGAATAATAACGTAAACAATGATGATTCTGTTATTAAAGCCCGAAACAAAAATGATCCCAAAAAAAGAAACAAAATCTTTCGGTATCAGAAATGTATGTAGTTCTAAGAAGAATCTTTCCTAAAGCAGTAGGAGTGGAGCGAAAAACTTCACCTAAATCAAATATTACCTCACCAAAAAAAGAAAAATCTGAAGCATTTAAATCTTGATGTTATAGAACTACGTCGAAAATGAGGAGTGCAGATAGTAGATGAAGTGATGGGACAGGTGTTGCTGGAAGAGTCTGTGCGAAATAACAGATATGATAGTTAGCCACGTTTTTTTTTACCTGGTGGAGAGATTAACATATTGGCAAATCCGAGGAAACGGAAGAAAATGCCTTAGCAAAAATACTGTAGATGTGTCCTAGAGGAAGAATAGAGTTTTGGAAAAGTAGATAAAATATACATAAGCATTAATGGAGCTAATGGGAAACAACTTTGAAGCTGAGTACATGGACCCAACGTTCAGAAGGAATATACAGAGTAAGATTCTTCATTTTTCGCAGTTTAACAGTCGTAATTACCTTCCCTACGTTTCTGCTGCGTCAATATTTTATTTTTCGTAAACGGTTCAATGCAAACCTGGATCTTTGTTAAGGTTTCTTCCGCCTTCTGCAAATTTCGTATGCTAACGGATTGTTTTGTTTTACAGCAGAGATGGTATTTCTTTCTATGGCGACTTTGTGTTGTTTAGGTTCCATGTTTATATACAAGCGCACATTTCTAAATCTGACTTAATCCATAGACCTATCTTTTTTAAAACTTGCGAGTGACCAAGACTACATGCAGGTCTCGAGGCGCAAGGAATATGTCAAGGGCCTGTTCTGAAAAGGACGCCTGAGCTGTCGTCACGTTGGGGGCTACTTTGCTGGCGGACACAGTGGGGCAGAGACCGTTGTCTGAGTGACATGTTTTGAGAGCGGATGAGGGGAATCAGCTGTGCAAAACTAGCTATTAAAATGTTCTCTGTGACTGATGACGCGTATTATTTACAGTGGTAATCACAGAATAAGTAAAATCAGCAGGCGATATACTGTTTGCATTCCGTCATTCAACAGAAGTGAAATTGTTGTTATTCCGTCGTTCTCGGCTGATGCGAACCTGAAAATCTTGAATGCAAGAGCTAACATGTTGAGCTGACACTGTCGGCTGTCGGCTTGGCAGTTCTGAGGACCATAGCAAGGATTTTTTTCCTTCCACTCACCGGTGGATTCTTGCACAGGCGCTTACCATTGCAATTTTACAGCCTTTTCATAACATTCATTGGATGAATCCCTGACAAGGATCCTATGTTGGAACTGAAACGTTGGCAAAGTGAAACACCTGGAGGATAATTGCAACTGTATGATACACGTTAACTGTGTCATAAGGGTAGTCTGACGAATTGTGACCTAGAATCTGGATTAAATATGAAGCAAAAATTTCAGGACGTAGATTCAAAATATTGTACTGCCATAAAGAACTTAGCTGAACGTAAAGATTTAGGACTACATCAAACCAGCCGAAAGAGTAATGACAAGAAACAGCTGTGATCCCAAGTTCTCAATGATGACGTAATTCAGACTTCGTAGTAACATTTCGGATTGTATATGAACTGTAGCTGCCTCTTTTCGTTTTCCTATATACAACTTTGACGCCGCGAATTAATTAATATGGCGGGTATCAGCAGAGCGAGTAATTAGGTAGGTGGCAGGATGGTATTACGATTAGTAGGAGGTGGCATAGGCGAGCGGTTGGCGATAGAAGTTGCACGATGCGCCTTTGTGCCGGTATAAATTAGGTATTTTCTTTTCGGCGACTAATGATGGCATCAGTCAGCTGGGTGCCCCTCCGCCGGCGGCCAACAAATGCATTTCATTAATCACCGTGTGCTAATGAGTCGACCTCAACTGCAGAGCCCCGCCGTCAGTGTCTCCGCGAATAGTTCACGCCGCACGCATCACTTATCCTCGACGTTGCGTGAATAACTCGTAAGAAACAATATTGCAATATGAAATGCTCGCAGGACTTGTTAGGCGTTGACTAGCAACTACAATCTTCTACCACGATCTGGTCTTTGATTCGGTTCTACTAAACACGACAAATCCACTTCATCACACCCTGCACAAACACTTGCTCGCTGATGTTTCTTACGTCGTGCTTATGACAGTTATTCCCCTTGATCAGCAATTCTCTGTGTTCCGCGAAAATGGAGCAGATGGTCTTTAGGTGTAACATTATTCATTTGACGAATAAATATTAAGAGACTGTGGAATAAATATTCTGTTTTAATAGTTTACTTCCAATTTAATAATTGTATACGTGCCAAATGTAAATAATATACAAATAAGTGAAAAGTTAGGTCCATATAAGTTAGTGATCCATCCAAGTATTTTTAACAGAGATTGATATACTTTTCTTTTTTCATTTCTTTATATCATTAAAGGCGATAGATGATTGGGGACAAGGAGCGGGGAGGAATTCAGGCATGGCCTCCTCAAGGAACCATCTAAACGTTCACCTGGAATGATTTCGAAAAATAGTGTAAAACCGAATTCTAAATGCCCGAACGAGGATTCGAACCTGTGTTCTATAGAGTAACACGCCGCTATTTGTTGCTGTTATCTAGGCTATGAAGGTGATGTATGGTCTGTATGGTGGAACTGTTTTCTCATGAAATTCTATTGATTGGTTTAATGTTAATTTAGTGCAGAAAAAAACTTTTTTTATAGGAGGTGTGATAGAGTTTTAAGCTAAAATCTGAATACTAGCTTGTTTTACAGTCATAATTGAGTTAAATCGTCAGTAAACAACTCTAAAATAAAAATCGCACGTTCATTCTAGCTGCTGGTGTACCTGGAATACATTCAGTTCATTCCCCCCACCTTCGGTCAGGGCGTCTTTCATATTAGGATTATCGCTGGACGACAAATTATGCAGCAAAAGTTACTAATTAGATGCCACAACTTAGATATGTTTATAAAAAAGATGGGTTGATTTAATAACGCTACCTTGCATTCGGAAGGATACAGGTTCGAATCACCGTCCGGCCATCCAGATTTCCATGGTTTCTCGAAATTACTCCAGGCGAATGCCGCGGTGTTTACATCAAGAAGGCCATTGTCGAATTCTTACCTGCTCCTTGACCCAGTCCTTTCCCGCCTCTAATGACTTTTAATTCACGTTGACGACGGGTGAAGAAGAAAAAATCTTTCGTTCAGGTTTTTTTTTTCCCCGCTGCCTCAGCGGCGATATGTATCCCCGCTACTCTTTGTAGATTTATCTACTGGATGATATTGGTTGGTTTTAGGACATGATATGCACGTTAGGGAAAAACTCAGCTTTGGCCATTATATAAAGACCATTGAGGAAAATCCTTGAGTATTCTTATCGTCTGGTAGGGACGAGAGTTGATAACAACTGCGTGAGCAGGTGTACGATCATTCCTAGTTGGTTTTCTTGTGGCTGACTGTGACATCGGTGGTTGGTCTTATCCTTTGTCGATCCTGGTGACGTCGTGATCTACGCTGTGCAGGTGAGGGGGTGGCTCCTCTTGACGGCCGCTTGCAGCTTCGGCCTCAGTGGGTAGCCCCCGCATCTGGCCGCGTGGTGCGCGGTGCAGTTAATGCATGTTGGCGTCGCGCGGTCTTGTGCACACCAGAAAACTGTGGTTTTCCCTTCAGCGAACGCACCGAATTTGCTTCCGGTAATCCTTCGACCTATGCCATAATCCCTGGCACCTGAAGCACTGGTCGACATCTGTCATTGTTGTTTTCTCCCTGCGGGGATATTTCTTGGTGTTCCGGCCTTCTTGCTTCTTGGTTTGGATAGTGGCTGGGTTCACAGCCTCTATTGCCGATGGCGTATACTACTTGGGTTCCGGGGAGATGGAAGGAGACTTCCATCTTGAGTGACCTCCGTGCCTCAGTTGGTTACATCCTCTGCTGGAGCGGTTTTTGGGATACCATCAGTTGTGGGAAGCCCTGCGCTTCCATAATGGACGAACTGGAATTTAATTTAGTGGCTCTTGAAGATATCCTTTACTGCCGGTAGGTCTGATGGGCTCACGCATGTAACGAGCATTTTGCCCTTGTGCCGTCCCTGTCGGCGGCTGCGATGCCTCTTCTTGGTGGTCTGCACTTAGTGTGACGTTGAGGTACTTGGGCAAGGACAGTGATCTTGGTGTTTTCTGTCCTTTAAGGCCATCAGTCGTTCCGTCTTCTCTTGTGGTTCGCGGCTCATCTTCCTGGCTGGACGAAGTTGAAGGTTCATGGGGTTCGCAGTAGAGCGCTCAAAGTAGTCATCCTCTCTGAAGTCCTTACTGAGAATGACAGGAAGGCTGACAAACCGTGACCAGTCTTTCTTCTTATCCGTGTTTGGCGTGGTGAGATGACCGTACTTCTCGTCGCTGAGGATGGAGCTTGTTTCATGTTATCTCCCATGCATATTTGACCCGGAGTTGAATTTTGCATGGTAGAACCTGGGTTTCGAGGTTTTCTTTCATCAGCTTCGGGATGTGCACTGTCACTTGCCGTTAAGATTTCGCTGTACTTGCCAGATGTACAACGGATGTAGATCTGTGTCCGCCTCCTCGATGTTAGTACCAAGTCTTCAATTCTCGGTGACGACCATGTTGTCCAAGATGGATTTGCGTAGTCTGAGGATCGGCGTGAGCGGGCTCCATCGTGGCTGCCTGCATACCGTGAGGTCGTTGGAATGACGCGCGGGGAAGTCCGCTTACGTCCTAGGATGCTTCCCTAAAACACGTGTGCATGACTCGTCTTAAGCGGCCACTGAGTAGCTGCGTATTGCGTAAGTGACAGCGGGTTAGGGCGTCTGACTGAAGATCGAAAGATCCCCTCTTCGAATCCCTTTCTTTGCGGGGTTTTTCAAGGGCTCTTAATCCGACCTTCACGTCTCGCACCAGGTTAGCGCCAGTTTTGGGCAAGTTCCGAAAGTGGTGCAGTCTCCATAATAACCTTTGTTTTGGTGTAATTCTTTATCTGCAGACAATTTTGCTTTTCTGCCCCTTAATCTGGCAATCTAAGGAGGGGTGATATGGGGGGGAATGCGAATTCAAACCGGTCGTACTTAACCGAGGAGAAAAGTCCGTATAGCTATGGCATGATATGGGGGGGGGGGAGGGAGCGAATTCAAACCGGTCGTACTTAACCGAGGAGAAAAGTCCGTATTGCTATCTGCACGCAGATCTTGTAATTTTCTGTGTTCTGTATAGTAAGAATACTTTTGTTCGTGAAATTGTTGCTTTTGAGACGGATATTGAGCAAATTCTCAATATTTGCCTATGTGATTGCGGGAAACCAACTGAATACCACAATCAGGACGTTTTTTTTACGCGGTTATCAGAATCGAGTGCTGCTCCCGTTGTATCTCACCGATACGGTGTGCGGTGCCTCAACGCACTGGGCCACACTGTCGATTGTATGCTTTTATCAGTAAAGTGGTATGTTCAGCACGATAAGAAGAAATGACAGCGGGAACAGGATGAGAGAATTTTCGATAAGTCAGTAAACTATGGAACAGCACCATTTCAACATTGGCTGGAAAAATTCTTCCACGATGAACCTTTTCACGTGGCATGTTGCGATCTCATTATCTGCGTGATTGCATAAAACTACCGAAAACCGTCAGGACTAACTAGCTGGGAGGAAAATCATGAAATATTTCAACAAGAAAAGAAACTAACCGAAATCTCGGCGTATCAGAATGAAATAACCCAGCTAAGCGTGGTCTTCAACTCGAATTTTGATTGGACCCTTCCGAAAGCGGCATACTAAGCCTGGTATCATTGGTAGGACGGCCAGTTCCCTTCCTCCTTACCTAACCTAATACGGTAGTCCTACCTTGTAAGTGGGACATACAGTTTAAAGTAGAATTCGAACCACGGGAGCGTTCTGGAGAACTTTACACAACAAGCATTGGTCGTTTCAAAGGCCTATGTAAAACCCCTAGAGACATAGAAGACTAATAATCAAAATTCTTATATAACCGTAAGCATACTGAGACGTTATGTGAGAGCACAATTGACTTTTGCGTGAGTGTGGGCTTCGAGGAATCCCAAGCGCCGGTCAACGCCCTAACCTTTGACACGTACAACCAAGCAGCAGCTACTTTCACCAATTGACACAGAAGCGTGGAGACAAGATCTTCACTGTACGCCAAGAAAGAAGGCTTAGTCCCGTAAGGGATCGTGTTATGAATACGTAAGGGAAGCCACTTCCAAGCTTGTTATGGGAGACATCATTAGAAAACAACAAATAAATCAGCATCGTATGTGAGTGAATATCTTTGCGGAATTGTGTTTTCTAAAACAGAGGGAGTTGTTGGAACCATGTAGGCGATGAAGAAAAAATAAAAAACTTCGAATGGACAGTGCGTCTTTCCCGGTATATTTGTTACGCTCAAACAAAGGAAACTTTCACTGAGCCTGGGGGGGGGGGGGGAACGAACACAACGCCGCGTTCTGGTTTCTTCAAAACAGCCACAACACGTTATTCGCGATATGGTACTTACGAAAACCAGCCTGAACGTGTTGTGGCTAACTCGAAAAGGCCACAATGCGTCTGGTCCAGGTCGCATTTTCCACAACTGACCACTCAAATTAATTATTTTTTATTATTATTTTTTTCATAGACTTCTAACGCGATGGGTAAGAAGAATCATATATATTAAATGTACTCTGGACCGATTCGTCGCGAACATGAAGAGTTAGAAAATAGTCTACTCATAAGACGCAACGTGTTGTGGCTGTTTTCAAAAATCCTGACGCGTTGTGTTCGTTGTCTTTTATTATTTTTTTTTCGCTTAATGAGCGTTGTAGGTATTTGAGCGTAACGTATCAATTTGGTTGGAGAACCTCCCAGCACAAAACCGTGTATGTCAATATATAGGAATGACGAGTGACGGTATTAACAAATAGCTGCTAAGTTTAAAAAAAAAAAAAAAAAAAAAAAAAAAAAAAAAAAAATCCATCCATAGTTATCGTAAATTTGCTTTATTTGAGGCCAAACTCAACGGCAGAATAGGCACTACAGTACAAGGATCAGTGAGTGACGTTTCTCGTGCGAAAGATGGGGGCAATGAGAGGGGGCGCGGTGTGAAAGAAAAGATAAGGAACTTCGTTTGGTTAATGATCCTAAACAACTTGAAGATCGCCAGTCAAGACTGGTGGGGAGTACGGCTCACTACCATATTTCGGTAGAGGTCAGATATTAAAGACTTGTATTGGACATCTATGCTGCACTTGTGTTTAAGATCCAAGTTCTGTTCTCTCTCCTATTTGTTCCTCCATCTTTCCGTTAGTAGCTACTTTGCTTCTTGAGTATACAAAATTCATTTTAAATATTGTTGAAGACATTAATAGGGTACAACTATTAGAAATGATTGCTAACAGTATCGAAATGCCAAAAGCTTTAACAGTCGACAATATTCAGAGATAGAAGCAGCGGTGGCGGAACAGGTGTCAAGAGGAGATACGACCATCGCCATCCAACGAGTCTGAGAAACCCCTTCTAAAAGCCACTCTGAATATCTTTCAGACACAATGTGAAGTAGTTGGTAGACTTCAGGATTTCGGTTTTACAATCCAACTACAACCGTTTCCGCCGTGAATGCCTTACATCACCATGGACGCTCTCTCATCTATCTTTCAACGAATTGGTAATGAATGACAACTACTCACTGCATCCAAGTGCTTTCTCAAGGCCAGTGGTGATCTCTTATGTTAAACTGCAAACAGCTAGGATCTCACGTTCACACATATTCTTATTGATAGCAATTATAATAATATTCACAGCACATTGATCAGTAATCCCACAAGGCACTAGTATCTTAATGTATTTCAGTTTCATGGTTTCATCGATGAAAAATAACGTGAGCATTCCGAAAGCGACAAACTAAGCCTGGTATCCTTGGTAGGATGGCCAGTTCCTTTCTTCCTTACCTAACCTAACACGGTTAGTTTGTTTGCAAAATATTGTAATTCATGTTTGTCAAGTCAATTATTATTGTTATTATTTAAAAAGAATATTATCCCTCACTTATCCATATGTAATAAATCACAAAGTACAGTACCATTTGGAAATTTAGAGTCATATTTAATACATGAAATAAACATTCGGTATGCTTATATAAAGTATAACCGAGATAACCCAGATTTTTACTGTAATATTATTAGCCGACAGTGATATGGCCATATTTAAAAAAATTAGATAATAAAATTCCGTTTTCTTCTCTTTTTATAATATTCATTTCATTGAGAACCGTCACTCAAAACGTCTGTTTGATTCAAGCATGAAACAGCTAAAAACGGTTTATACCATTTGATTATCCACGTAAGAGGGCTCAAAAGAGGGCAGCCATATTCTTCTCTATAACAACGTAACTGAAATGACAACGGATCTAGGTTAGAGTTACTGCTAGAAGGAGGCTGTTGGAAGAGATACATATGGGTGATGAGGTCTGGATGGATTATTGGCCAAGAATTTTTTCACCAAACGTTGACAGTTGGAAAAGTGCAGCATAATTTAAACTTACTAATATTCATTATTTATAATCAGTTCAAATGTCATACTTAGTGACTGGCAAGGCCCAATAAAAATCGGTTTACAATTGACTGAATTTATTAATTATGAATTGATCTTTATTTAATTGACAGTAAGAAGGTTCTTTTTCTATTATCAGAATTTATAAACATTTAGATGACTTGACCACTAATCCAGTCAGAGTAATTGATTTATCTGATAGTATGTTACGAGGTTGAAGTTTGTTGTAAAAGTATCTCAGCTGCGTTGTTTTGTCATCAGGCAATGTCGAAGGAGTTCTAATACTATAGTATAACAAATTGCAAGGAAGTCTTGACGATAAAGCGTACTTGCAGAGGAATCAACACGCAGTGTCCGTTGGTAAGTCTTTCAACTTGTAGAAAATTTCTGTCCTGCAGACATAGAGAGATCCTCGTAGTGGACCTGCCAATCCCATCTTTGGGCGCTGCCGTCTCGAGGTGTAGTAGGTTCCTAATAAAAACAATGTTACACCAGTGCTGCTAATAATTTTTAAAACTCGGTGACATTCTTGTGTCATCTCCTTCCACTTGTCTAGCAAGCCAGTTATCATGATTAGAAAGGGAAAAAAACTAACTTTTCTTGCTTGTTTTCATTCAATATATCCACTTGTCTTGTATGAAAGTTTCTCGGTGACACTAAGCATTTTATAGAGGACTAAAGTCCCGATTTCTTAAAAGTCTTGGCGGCTGGATCTATCACTGCCCCGAGCTGTACTCCCAGTGTTCCTCGCCGCTAAGATGATTTTCGATGGAGAGTACTTTTCAAGTTTTCATTTCACTGACTCATTGGATATTAAAAATCATTATAATATTTATGTGAAGATAAAGCATTAGTATTGGCTTTTAGCCATAAGTGATTGTGGCTGTAACCAACGGAATCAGCAACCATAATAAGTTAATGTCCGATGTTAAATAAAATGGCTCAAACACAGAGCAAATTGAAAGTAAAAGTAATAAGTAGCTGTGAACGGAAATTGACACCTGGGAATAAGATATATAGCAATCATTGTTATCATTAACAATAATCACAAGCAGGAATTGAGGAACTCATATTACAATACAAGCAGAAGTACTAAGCCACAACGGCAATCATTCAATATTTAAATACGTAGGTTTCAAGATTTAGCAGCTAGAAATTCGACAACATTTTCTTCATAATTTCCCCCATCAAAAACATCATTGATGTACTTCACGTTTCGGTTTTAGTCTACAGCCCTTTACAGGTACGATTTAATTATTTCTGTTTTTTACATTCCTATGCACGGATGCGAATAAAATTAATTCCTTTTGGAGATACGGAAACTGAACGGCTTGAACACTCGAATCTCTTTTATTCAAGGTAATCATAACCTGATTTTGAGATACTTGATTTAAAGAAAACAATTTTATCAAACCGAAAAATCTTGGTTTTAACGCATATCCAATGAGCATTGGTTTGAGGAGCATATAACAGGTTTTTTTTTTTTTTTTTTTTTTTTTTTTTTTTTTTTTTTTTTTTAAAAACTGTCGATCTCTCATTCAGGTTTTCAACCTTGTATAAAACGAGAAGGTGGTAGTAACTGACGCACATTAAAATAATTTCCCTCTACCAGCTTACGGTTTCTTGCCCATAGTGCATAATTGTCGGAAGTGGCCATAAGCATTAAATTAACCTTTGGGAAGAGTTGGTGGATGAGCGGTAACGCTTGGGCCTGCCATTGTAGACGTAAAGGTATGAAACAAATCCTTTAGGATTAAAAAGATCAAAAGATCAAATCAACAGCAGTAAATACCAAGTATCATGTTAAACGATTAAATATGTTAATGCCATTAGAATGCAGCATAGTTTCCCAGAACTCTATTACAATGTCCCCATTTGGACCCGAAATGACAATGTATGAAACAAGAAGATGGATAAAGAAAAGGGAGAACTGTTGTAACGTTAGTATTGGGATAACATGGGACATAATAGTTTAGAACATTTAAGGACAGAATCTTTATGTTGATACTTATGCAATAAGGGAGGGTAAACAGAAGTATGTGCAGAATTTCTTTACAGGAGATAATTGATTAACTAACTACAAGCTGCTAACGAGTTATACGACTGGAACTCAGAAATTAAATGATACGACGTTTCAATGGCGCAAGATAGAAACTAAGTCTAGACCAAGCAATTTGATATAATAAAAAGTTAGTGATTCTACATGGTGAACCGGCAAAGTCTGTTATGCTGAAAGGTGTCAGGAGGGTCTTACGATATATGCTATGGTTATTATGTCGTAGCAGGAGATCGTTACCATTACCAGCATCATAGATTAGTCTTCATAAGACTCTTTCTTCTGCTCTGTTTGAAAACTACTAGTTCCATCTTGCGTGTTGGCAACCCTTGTCCCGTCATGGCAGGCTTTATGCTGGTGCAGTTGGTTTGGTATTTTGAGATTACCCATTATTGTGTAGTGACCCTTCCAGCTGATTGATAAAGCCGACGGGTGAACTTCCACTGGAGCCGTGGATAAAGGTCGATCATAAAAGTCGACTATGGTTCTGATTTGAATATTCGTCGTAGGTCCCTACCGCAACACCTCACATGTTATTTTTCTCAGTACATTCAGATATTAATAGTGGAATGGCTGAGGATAATTTACGGTAAACGGCAATCACCTATTTACATATTTATTTACATAAGCAAGGACTGGTGACATGGTTGAATATTTACATTGTTTAATTGGCTTTGAAACAAAACATTGTAGATACGTCCAAGGACTAGGTGAACTAGTAACTGAGGGGCACCAGCTATCGTAGTAGAGCCCCCTCGGCGTCGATGTGGTACGTTGAAAGACTTTCGTAGAGAGACAGAGTGACCCCTGCCCCCAGGGTATAAATTGACACTTCCCTTCCTATCACCACTGTGTGAGGAGGTCAATACTCCTCGCTAACCTGTTGTACGAAGTCACTTTACCAGCTTGCAGTAATGACAGGCGCTTGGCGACTTAGGACTTGCTGATATGCGTGCTACTTCTCATCTCATAGCTCCTATTGCTTAACTATTTCATGCTCGCCCGCCCTGAATGCTGTCTTGAGAAATATGGTTTCAGCAAGTGATCGACCTAGATCACTACAATTGTCAACTAGTTATTAATGGTAACTTCGTTCACTTGGATTTTTATACTGCACAGTGTTATGAAATGAAGACATGACCACTACAAAAATTACTTGTACGAACAATTTGACATATTTATTTGCAGTTAACGCATAGTGAAGAATTTCACAAATATCGAGCAGTGTATACAAACGTCAGTTTAAAACACTGGTAAATAAGCCTTTTTATAAAAAACCTTCGTCTCTGCTAAAGGGAGCTGATAGCTTCGTATTATAACAGAAACTAAATAATAATACTTTGGTGTTGTCTTAAAGACCTAGTGCAATTGTTTCTTCCTGATTGCTGACTCTTCCTCTCACGTAGCCGTCCAAACTTACCCGGTAATGGTAACAGGTAATGGGGACCTGCAGTTTAACGTGGAATCCAAACCAAGCAGCGTGCCTCTGTTGAATACAGGTTACAATTACAAGTAATTTCGTTTTAACTCCGAATAATAGGATTGCCTTGGTACCCATCTTCTAAACATTTTCTGTACATTGACTGAAGCACCATCATAATCTGACCAAACGTTTTTGCGTGAATCGCGTTGGTCAAAAGATGGAAAATAATTTGCTGACACTTATTTCTTAACATAACAGCTTTCTTCATAATCAATTTTACCCTGTTTGACTCCTGGGTCCATGGGCTGTACATTTTTCGATTCCCCAGAATTATTTGTGCGTGAAAGACAAGCAATCAAATGTCAGTTATTTCTCGCAGTTGAAATGCTTATAACTATGTACATAAGTTCAAGTAGCACTGATTTTGGTTCCAATTTAAAGCATCATTACGGTTACGAGTTCTGAGAAATAATTACTAGAAATACAGTTTAGTACTTGTAGAATTGTGCAAATGAAGCCAGTAATTTTTTTTAAATACTCCCACAATACATGAAAAAATGTACGAAAATTCGGAAAATTAAAGACTCATGTGCAAATTATAGAAACTATTACTAATTTTTCTATTTTTACGATCAATCAAATCAGTATTCATCTGATGCAGACATCAAGTGAACACACTGATTTATATTTTGCCCCGTCATTCTACTCCTGTAGTCCAGTGCCGACAAGTT
>JARYHS010002966.1:0-13208 GCA_031002005.1 Vandiemenella viatica
GGTAGACAAACATATACATGTATATGTGATTCTATTTTTTACAGAATTCCTTACGACCTCCAGCATCTTTGGTTTCAAAAGAATAGAGTTGTTTAGTTCGTTATAAAATCTTAAGCTAGACGCATAGCTTTGTAGTTTCCCAGATGTGCAAAATCTAGAACAAAGCCAGTAACAGCGACATGTCTCAGATTTTCATTTTTGATTTTTGATTTACACCATTTCAACGTCAAGGATTCTAAAGTCGGAAACGGGAGGGTAAGGAACGGCAAGGGTTTCTGCCATGATCTTTTGAAGAAACAATCTCAGAATTCGCCTGGAGCGATTTCGGACACCATGAAAACACAAATTTGCATGGCTGAACAAGGATTTGAATACTGGTCTCCTCGATTTTCAGGCCTGAGCTTTATCGCCCACCTAACGGGCTTGGTTGATTTTTTCCACCAAACTGCAAAAATTATGTAAATGATGATACCAAAAAAATCAAACCGTTCAGAGCAATGTCATCAAAAGCGGTAGAGTATTCTGTTCTGCCTTTCAGACAGCAATGCACATAGAATTATTTTTTCTGGTGTCTTTTAAAAATCATTTCCAGTAGGGTGTCCGCTAGTCTATGTACACTCTTTGGCAAAAAAATTGACTGTGGGTGCCTGAGACTAAGTCCCTTATTTTGCACAATGTGGCATCACTGGAGAGTTTGTCCTCCCAGGAAACTTTAGCGCATCTGCTAGCTCCGCCCATCAAACTATCCCATTGGCGGGTATTGAATTCAGCGCCATCTGTAATTCAGTTCCTTAAATCAATGGCTGTAATATAACAGGAAGACTCCGCCCATCGACGATTCTTATTGGCTGGGTAAGTCATCAATCTATTCCTACATTTCAGCAATATGCTACTGACCAATCGCGAGTCGAGTAATGCATTCTTCTGTTCTGGTATTGGCTGCCATATTCGGCAAGATATGGCCTACCATACCTCACTCAAAAGAAATCGGTTCCAGGTATACTTTTCTTAAATTCGGTTCGTAAAACATATCGTTAAGGTTGTAATTAACAAGACTGCTATAAAGCGTGGCAAACAGGTGGTTCAGTGATACACTTTATTCCAAATGATTAGCGTAATACTATAACTACATCTTTATATATATAAAAATCTCGTGTCACGATGTTCGTCCGGGATGAACTCTGAAACTACATAATCCATTTAGATGAAATTTGGCTTACTGTGTGTAATTTAGTCCAACTTAAAAGATAGGATAGTTTTTATCTGGATTATAGACCTCAATATTTATTATTTGCGAAATAAATGTTCATTAAATGTTTGTCATAGGACAATGTATGTAATTATTTGTAAGCCACCAGCGCTAAGCGGTCTGCTGGCCAAGTGGTTAGGGAGTCTGACTGGAGATGGAAAGGTCCCCGGTTCGAGTCCCTGTCTCGGCGGGGATTTTTATAGACCCTTAACACGGCATTAACCTCCGGCGCAGCATGCTGTGGGAGGCGAAATACGCCAGGACGGTACTATGGTTCGGATTCGACGTTAAAATGTAGGTCCCCTGTACCAGGTAGGATGGGCGGGCTAGGTATAAACTATGTCACCAGGTAATTACGACCACACGAAATTATAATTATAGTTCTATAAGTTTCTAACAGATGGCGATGTGTTAACTAATCGATACAACACTTGGTTAGCTAGGTTGGGTAATCATCCAGTAGATCACGTTCTGTTTCAATTTATTTATGCTACAGTTTATTCCTAACAGATGGCGGTGTGTTAATTTATCGAACCATCCAGTATATGGCGTTGTATTTCGATTTATTTATGCTACAGTCTATTCCACGCCATATGTGTGAGTTTCTTCAATTTTTATTGTGCTGTGTATTGTGTTATAATTATACTGTATTGTTGTCCATCGTTTGTGTGTCATTATACCTAACGACAAAAATAATTACACACATGAATATAACATTGAAGAAAACGTTACGATAAATTCGAATCATGTAAGTATTTTTGGCTAGCTTTTTTCTTCTTATTTTTGTTATGGTCAGCTAGAGACCACGTGTCAATTTCAATTCCTCTCCTGTTGTTTTTTCTTTCTTCCTCCCCAGTACTCCTTCATTATTGCACTCCTCTCTACCTTTAAATCCTGCCATATTCAAAGTCTGTTATCGAAAAATTTTCTTTCCATACAGTTGACTGGTATTATTTCGTTTCAAATCTTTCTAAACCTCTTGAAAGCCTGGTGTCATCCATTCTATACATGTATCCAAAAAAATATCATTCTTCTTTTTCTGTTATTTTTTCAATGTTATTATATATTTCCTCATTAGTTCTTAACTTCCATTTAAATGTATTTTTCAATGGACCAAAAATTCCGGTTTCACCAATGTATTATAGTGTCTTATTTTAAGGCTTTCAGAAGGGCAATTTTTGTTGTAATTGAAATATTTTTCAGTGAAATGTCGCCAAAGAATCTAACCTCGACAATGCGTGTAGCAGAGAGGCACGACGAGAGAGCTCATCAATCAGCAACACAAATCGCGGCAAGTAAGGAAGTTCAAAGAATCAGGACAGCTGAGCGTCGTATGCAAGAATCTCAAGAACAGCGCGTGTCGACGCGCATTTAAAAAAAAAAAACAGTGTGATGAACGTCTGTGACAGAATATATCGAGAACAAGAGCGGCACGAGAACAGCACATAGCTACATTTGGAGAGAGAGAACGAGAGAGACAGCAAATCAGCCGTGCTTTAACACGTGTATCGTTTGTTCGTCTTGCGTTCCAATATGCACCAGCCATTGATTACTCTGCACATTCTAAAATTGCAATCGGTGCAATGACCAAAATATCAGGCGTTGAAATTACGCAATGAAGCTGCTGGCATGTGTTGTGCATCAGGATAAGTTGTATTATTACCTCTACCCAATCCGTCAGAACATTTACAATCCTTCTTGCTGGCGAATCAAACGATTCGAAATTGTTTTTGCGCAAGACACGCAAATTCAATTCTTGCTTCCAGATGACGTCTTTTGGGGCAACAAAAATTTGCGATCTCACATCTGATGGACGTCATTTTGAAACTAAATTCAAAATACAAGGCCAGGTGTACGATAAGATTGGGTCGTTGATACCGATGTCAAACGATGACCCGAAGTTTCTCCAAATTTATTGTAAATTATGAGGAACGCTTGAAAACTAGGTGCCAGTATAATTTCATCGAACAAGCAGAAGAGAGAGCAATTGTGGTACTGTTGGAAAATTAAAAAACAAAGTAATAATCAACTTAATCAATTGTGTCACTACAATTAAAAAATGACAACTATCAAATTGTCATCAAAGCTGACAAATTACCATCAAGAGAACACGCTGGCAGGTTCAACGCGCCAACCGTAGATGAAGTTGCAGTTTTTATGGATGGTGACTCAGTTGATGAAAGTCACACGTCAAGATAGAACTGTTAGTATAATTTCGGATCTATACCGTTCGTATGACGCACTCCAGTATCCACTGATATTCTGGCAAGGTCAGGATGAATATCACATCAACATGAAACAGCGTGATCCAGTTGCTGGTAAATTTAATATTCAACTATTTAATTCGTTATTTTATTAGTACAGTAGACCCGCGGTATTCCGACCAGGGGCCGGATTATAGCGGGCCCACTATATTGATCTCTTATTTTTTTTGTACTATTTAATTTATTATTTTTTCAGGTAATAAAACAAATAAAAAAGTTACTTCAATGAAGTACTACGCCCCCCGATTGGTGGTTAGACGTAATTGGGATAACTATATCCTTCGATATCGTCAACTGTGCCATCAATACGTCGTGGATATGTACGCCAAGGTTGAAAACAAGCATTTGCGATTTATTCGATACAACCAGGCTAAATTACGATCGGAGGAATACATCCTCTTACGAGATACTGTTATCGGCAATATTTATGAAAATTTAAACGCCAATGATATAGGTAATGCATTTATTTTACCTTCAAGCTACATCGGCAGTCCATAACCACCTAACTTTAATATTACACCAGCTAAAATTATTCTACCAGAAATAGGAACATGCAGGAATATATAAAAGATGCGATGACTTACGTACGACATTATGGTCGTCCAGATCTGTTTATTACATTTACATATAATCCGAATTGGGAGGAAATACAAACTTTGCTATTACCAGGCCATCAATCAGTGCATCGTCATGATGTCACAGCACGTGTGTTCAAACAAAAATTAAAATCATTGGTTGATTTAATCGTAAACATTCAGTTTTCGGTAACACACGTTGCTATCTGTATTTGATTGAGTGGCAAAAGCGAGGTTTGCCTCATTCTCACATTTTGATTTGGCTTGAAGTTAAAATCCGTACTTGAGCCACCAAAAACGACAAACCACAAACTGATTTTTTCACATTGTGTCAAAAATCTGATGTGTTCCGCCAATTCGCAAAAACATTATTATATACCGATGTTCCAAGCTATTTTTCATGGAAAAAATTAGGTAAAAAAATGGTAGCCATGTAAACAAAGAGAACCACATCCTTCGATCGCAGGCATATTCAAAACCAAGACGTTAGGACGACTTTATACAGTCCATCCAAAACAACGTGAATGTTTCTTTCAGCGTTTGTTATTGGTGAATTTTCCCGGACCAGCTTTTTTCGAATTTTTACGAACAGTTAATGGTCGAGTGTTCAATACATGTCGAGTGTTCAATACATTTCGAGTGTTCAATACATGTCAAGATGCATGTCGCGAGTTGCAGCAGCTGGTAGACGACAATCATTGGGACCTGACAGTTGCTGATGCAGCGTTGACAGCGACGCCGAATTGTATTCGTCAAACTGTTTGCAATTATTTTGACAACATGTTATCCAACACAATCTTCGAGTTTGTGGGAAAAATATGTCCAAATCTAGATTTCACACCAGAGATGTATAATGATTAATTAAGCATTAGTGTTAATCGAAGATTTATGTATTTTAATTTGCCACTTAATCATTATGGTATGCTATCACCTGAGCGACCGACAATTACCTGTAGTGCGAATAATGAGCCATTACTGACAGCAGAACAAAAAAATATTTATAATCGAATTATGCTGACTGTTGATGCTGAACAAGGCGGGGTTTTTTATCCTTGGATGCGCCAGGTGGAACCGGTAAGACATTTTTAATATCGCTGATCCTTGCAAATGTACGGTCGCAACAGAAAATTGCATTGGAATTCCATCGTCAGGCATTGCTGCCACTTTTTTAGATGGGGGGTGAACCGCACTTTCAGCATTTAAGCTGCCACTAGACATTCATAACAACCCAAACGCAATGTGTAAACATTAAAAAGAAAAGTGGAATGGCTGCAGTGTTGCAAAAGAGTTCAATTATTATTTGGGTTAAGTGTACTATCGCTCATAAACATTCACTCGTTGCATTTCACAGAACTGTGCAAGATTTGAAAGGTAACGATAAACTTTTCGGTGGTACTGTGCTACTACTGTCTGGTGGCTTGTGACAGATATTACCAGTGATTCCTCGCTCTACTTTTGCCGATGAGATTAACGCATGTTTAAAACAATAGTTTTTATGGCGGAATGTTGAAACACTTTGATTGACCATGAACATGCGGCACAAGTATTTTGTAAGCAATTGCTGGATATTGGAAAAGGTGAAATAGAACTGCATCGAAATACACAATACATCAAATTGACAGACAAATTCTGCACTGTTGTTCGCTCAAAAATGAACTAACTCAGCGTGTGTTCCTGGATATATCAAATAATTACTTAGATCATAATTGGATCAGTAATCGTGCTATTTTGGCAGCAAAAAATGTTGATGTCAACGAAATTAACTTCCAGATACAACAGATGTTGCCAGGTGATCTGATGTCTTTTAAACCAGTAGATACTATTGTAGATGAAAATGAAGTCGTAAATTTTCCAAATGAGTTTTTAAACTCCTTGGATATAACAAGAATGCTACCACACAATCTCCGGTTCAAGATTGGTTCACCGATTCTTCTTCTTCGTAATTTGAATCCACCTAGATTATGCAACGGTACACGTTTAGTGATGAAAAGGATCACCGGAAATGTTCTTGAAGCAACTATTTTGACTGTAATGTTTAAAGGATAAATCGTCCTGTTGCCACGTATTCCAATGATACAGTCAGAATATCCAATACCATTTAAAAGGCTTCAATTTCCGATTCGTCTGACTTTCGCTATGAAAATAAAGTCACAAGGCCAAACAATGTCCGTTTGCGGCTTGGATTTGGAAAATACGTGTTTCTCCCGTGGGTAACTATATGTTGCCTGCTCACGTGTAGGGAAACCATTAAATTTATTTGTATTAGCAACAGACAGGCTAACTAAAAATATGGTGCACCAATTAGCGCTTAGATAAATTAAAATTATAAATTGTAATAATTTAAAATAATGAAAATAATTGTTAAAAATGTTTAAAAATCAACTTCATAGGCCTCATTTATAAAACTGAAATTTCAGTTTATATAAATAAATAAAAAATAATTTATTTATTTATTTTATAAATATCAATTTTTATATAATTTCAATTAAGTAATTTGTAATAAAATCTAAATTAATTTTTTTATGATCGTTTGTCCTTAATTTCAACTCTCCGTAACTCTTTACCAATTACATTTCAATTTTCAAATCGACTAAATTGTTCTTGTCTTTAATAGTGAATATTAATTTTACTACTCTAGGAAGTATAGAATAACATTGATCCAACGTACTTTAATTACTAAGTCACAGCAACGCGTGACCTGGTCAGCAAGTTATATATATAAAAATCTCGTGTCACGATGTTCGTCCGGGATGAACTCCGAAACTACATGAACGATTTAGATGAAATTTGGCTTACTGTGTGTAATTTAGTCCAACTTAAAAGATAGGATAGTTTTTATCTGGATTATAGACCTCAATATTTATTATTTGTGAAATAAATGTTAATTATATGGTTGTCATAGGACAATGGTTTGTAATTATTTGTAAGCCACCAACGATAAGCGGTCTGCTGGCTTAGTGGTTAGGGCGTCTGACTGGAGATGGAAAGGTCCCCGGTTCGAGTCGCTGTTTCGGCTGGGATTTTTATAGACACTTAACCCGGCATTAATCTCCGGTGCAGCATGCTGTGTAAGGTGAAATACGCCAGGACGTTACTGTGGTTAGGATTCGACGTTAAAAGGTAGGTCCCCTGTACCAGGAAGGATTGGCGGGCTAGGTAAAGGTGGCTAAAACAGTGACAGAATGCCCAGCCAATAGAAACCATGTCACCAGGTCATTACGACCACACGAAATTATTATTATAGTTCCATAAGTTTCTAAGAGATGGCGATGTGTTAACTTATCGATGCAACACTTGGTTAGCTAGGTTGGGTAATCATCCAGTAGATCAAGTTCTGTTTCAATTTATTTATGCTACAGTTTATTCCTAACAGATGGCGATGTGTTAAATCATCGAACCATCCAGTAGATGGGGTTGTATTTCGATTTATTTATGCTACAGTCTATTCCACGCCATATGTGCGAGTTTCTTCAATTTTAATTTTGCTGTGTATTGTGTTATAATTATACCGTATTGTTGTTCATCGTTTGTGTGTCATTATACCTAACGACAAAGTAATTACACACATGAATATAACATTGAAGAAAACGTTACGATAAATTCGAATCGTGTAAGTATTTCTCGCTAGCTTATCATTTTTCTTCTTCTTTTTGTTATGGTCAGCTAGAGACCACGTGTCAATTTCAATTCCTCTCCTGTTGTTTTTTCTTTCTTCCTCCCCAGTACTCCTTCATTATTGCACTCCTCTCTACCTTTGAATCCTGCCATATTCAAAGTCTGCTATAGAAAAAATTTCTTTCCATACAATTCACTGGCATTATTTCGTTTCAAATCTTTCTAAACCTCTTGAAAGCCTGGTGTCATCCATGCTATAAATGTATCGCAAAAATATAATTATTCTTTTCCTGTTATTTTTCAATGTTATATATTTCCTCATTAGTTCTTAACTTCTATTTTACTGTATTTTTCAATGGACCCTAAAATTCCGGTTTCACCACTGTATTATAGTGTCTTATTTTAAGGCTTTCAGAAAGGCACTTTTTGTTGTAATTAAAATATTTTTCAGTGAAATGTCGCCAAAGAATCTAACCTCGACAATGCGTGTAGCAGAGAGGCACAACACACGACGAGAGAGCTCATCAATCAGCAACACAAATCGCGGCAAGTAAGGAAGTTCAAAAAATCAGGACAGCTGAGCGTCGTATGCAAGAATCTGGTGGCTTCCGACAGACATTACCAGTGATTCCTCGCTCTACTTTTGCCGATTAAATTAACGTATGTTAAAACAATCTTTTTATGGCGGAATGTTAAAACACTTTGATTGACCATGAGCAGGCGAGTACAGTTGCAAAATGATCCATCGGCACAAGTATTTTGTAAGCAATTACTGGATATTGGAAAAGGTGAAATAGACCTCCATCGAAATACACCAATACATCAAATTGGCAGACAAATTCTATACTGTTGTTCACTCAAAAATGAACTAACTCAGCGTGTGTTCCTGGATATATCAAATAATTACTTAGATCATAATTGGATCGGTAATCGTGCTATTTTGGTAGCAAAAAATGTTGATGTCAACGAAATTAACTTCCAAATACGACAGTTGTTGCCAGGTGATCTGATGTCTTTTAAATCAGTAGATACTATTGTAGATGAAAATGAAGCCGTAAATTTTCCAAATGAGTTTTTATACTCTTTGGATATAACAGGAATGCTGCCACACAATCTCCGGTTAATGATTGGTTCACCGATTATTTTTCTTCGTAATTTGAATCCACCTAGATTATGCAACGGTACAGGTTTGGTGATCGAAAGGATCACCGAAAATGTTCTTGAAGCAACTATTTTGACTGGAATGTTTAAAGGAGAAATCGTCCTGTTGCCACGTATTCCAATGATACAGTCTGAATATCCAATACCATTTAAAAGGCTTCAATTTCCAATTCGTTTGACTTTCGCTATGACAATAAATAAGTCACAAGACCAAACAATGTCCGTTTGCGGCTTGGATTTGAAAAATACGTGTTTTTCCCATGGGCAAATATATGTCGCCTGCTCAAGTGTAGGGAAACCATTAAATCTATTTGTATTAGCAAAATACAGGCTAACTAAAAATATTGTGGACCAGTTAGCGCTTAGATAAATTAAAATTATAAATTGTAATAATTTAAAATAATGAAAATAATTGATAAAAATGTTTAAAAATCAACTTCATAGGCCTCATTTATAAAACTAAAATTTCAGTTTATATAAATAAATAAATAAATTATATATATAAATCAAAATAATTTATTTATTTATTTTTATAAATATCAATTTTTATATAATTTCAATTACGTAATTTGTAATAAAATGTAAATTAATTTTTTTTATGGTCGTTTGTCCTTAAGTTCAACTCTCCGTAATTATTTACCAATTACATTTGAATTTCCAAAACGACTACAATGTTTGTCTTTATTAGTGAATATTAATTTGACTACTTTAGGAAGTTTAGAATAACATTAATCCAACGTAAGTCACAGCAACGCGTGACCGGGTCAGCTAGTATTATGTAAATTTTTCTTGTGGTTCAATAAGCGTTTCTACGTAACTATAACCGCTTTCTATCTTAAGGTTATAAAGTGTAAAAATTCAAATTCTTGTGCTTGCTTTAATAAATGACATTAGTTCATCACTTTCAAAATGTTTTCACCTGCTATATTGAGGGCTATGTGAAAGTAAAAACTATTGTCTATGTTTTTTTTATGGCTTTACGCCTCGTCGACGTCGCGATCGTTAGAGGCGTGATGGGACTGGGTACAAGGAACGGGAAGGAATTCGGTCATGGCCTTTCCTAAGGATGCATCCAGGCATTTGCGTGGAGTGATTTGGATAAACCGTGGAAAACCGAAATCTGCATCCCCGGACGGGGATTCGAACCGGCGTCCCCCCGAATGCGAGGGCAGAGCGCTAACCGCTCACCCACCACGCTCGGTCGTTGTCTACGTCCTCGTATGTACGAGCCTTCTTCTTCATCTTCTTCCTTACACTTTTTTCATTATTGCAAGGTCAGCTTTTTTCGGAATGTGGCGTGTTTGCCTGACGCTTCCCGGAGAGGAAAGTTGAGTTGGCATTGGTCTAGAAACGCGTTACTATGTTTTGTACGCGCTAAGTGTATTTTTGTTTGTGTATTTTATGAGGCGGAAATTAGGGATCGTCCCAGCATTGGTCTTGGCGACTGCGGAAAACCGCCTAAAAATGCAATCAGGTCGGCCTCTGTATACGGGGACTAGACTCACGAGTAAAACGAAAAATTCTTAATTCCTTTAATTCTGGTCACTGCTTGGTTATTTCGAACATCTTCAAATGGACAGGTACACACTTACGAATTTTTCCTCCTTATCACATGAGCGTCCACCTGACTCTGGTGAGTAGAGTAGGCCAAATAGCGTCTGAGGAAGGTGTGCAGGCGGCTGAATGCAGGGTGGAAACCTTTTCAAGCCGGCCACGGCCCGGTACGGCTGGCTGAATGGTGAGACTTTTCTGTTTGGGGAGGGCGCCCTGCGACGTCCAGGCCGCTATTCAACAAACTTCCTCACACTGGATTAATACCGAACTGTAGCTCAATTGGGGCGGCAGCGAATAAGAAGTTACTGTAAAGGAAAGAACAGCGAGGTGGAGAGACGAAAGAGTAAATGAGGGGCGGATGGAGAGGCTAAATAAACGCTTTACAAAATCTCGCAGTTCAGTCACGCGTGCCATTCTGTGAATGGGAAATAAAAGTTTTACTTACGGCGGTGCGCAGCATTGCCAAATAGGCGCAGGGGGACAAATGGAACCATTTTAAGCATTCGAAAACATTCAGTACCACCAAAATGGAAAATTCCATTCCTCAAGACAAAAGTCAGTTTCCGTCGCTAAAATCTTAATAGAATTTGAATCAGATGGAAGTTAATGCACGCATGTAACTCCAGTATTTGCAGCAACAAACACAAACTAGATGAACATTTTCATTCATTTTTTCACGTGTTACTGCATGTTTTACTTACGAATTTCCAAGATATATTGACTCTGGTACGCTAAGAAAATTACTGGATAAATATTTTGATTAAACTGAAAAATTATATCTATTTTGCAGTTCTTTTACGTGTAGTAATACAGCTATCACCTATTCCATACCACTACATTTTTTCACGCATTGAATACCATCATCATTGTTTGGCGTTTCCGTTTTTGTGGGTCGTACCACACATCCTCTTCCATGTCTGGCGGTCCCTCCACTTGTCCCAAAACAACTTCCATAGCCTCAGCGTTTTTTTTTTTTTTACTTGATTTATTCATCATGCCCGTGATCTTCCAATTGGTCTGTTTCCCTTTCCACGGTTCAAGAGCGCTAATTTCGGCACTCTCCCTCCTCCATCCTTATAACAGGCCACAGCCAATGCAATCTCTTCTTTATTAAAATCTCTTGCAATGTTTCAACTTGGAATATTTCCCTATTGTTTTATTTCGAATATTATGTATACAAAATTTTGTAGCATTTGTATACGTTGTGAACAACATATAGACAAAATTTCCAGTCTATATGTTCATACGCTTTTAATAATAGTATCTACACAAGATTTATGACACAAAGTTAAGAATATCTTTTATAACAGGTAAGTGACTAAGAATTCGATTCGATATTTTGTGTAATGACAGTATCGTTTGCCAAATAGATGACGTTAGAAGTTATAATTGAGATAGATTGACATAAAACAATTTTTTTTTAATAACCTTATAGGATGGGAAAAGGGGGAGTGAATGGGGAGGGGGGGGGGTGAAGTGGATCAGGAACGGGAGGAAGCATTACGGCATTCGTCGGGGGTATGAATCCGAGTCCTTCCGAATGTGATGCCCGAGCATAAGGGAAATGTTATCATGACAATAGTTTCGAGTTTACAGTTTCGTGCGTTCTCCAGTATCTGACAGGTTCACGTCCAATCATTCGCGGCCAACAGCGAGTAGCAGCAGGTGATGTTTATAACTGAATCTTCTGTGTTCACTATCTAACAACCTGTAGCTGCTAAGGTCACTTGTTCTAGTATAAAAGTAAATTCTGAAGTAAATTGCACATATAAACATATAGTTTTTTTTAAATAAGAAGAAACATTTTTATAGTAAACTAATATAAAATTAATGAAATAAATTAACAAATTTAAATAGAACTACAAATACGAATATTAATTTAAAAGAAAACCTCTAGAAATTTATATTGTTATTGGTGCATTGTTGTAAGCAGATACGCTGGCAGAAATACAAGAATACTGAAATCACGCAGAAGTGGATGTGAGGAACTATTAAATTTTAGTATTCTGATAAATTTTTATAAATAAAACATTAATCACCGTACCAGTAACAATCTTTCTGAAAATTGTCGGGCTAATTGGCAAGCATTAAGCACATCATTATGTATATGTTAAATAGTTTGAATTTCTTCATATTAATCGTGGAACGGAACTCGCCATGTTGTATAAAAATAAGGATGACACTATCTTTTCAGGATGTTCAACTGGTTAATTCGATGATTTCGAATTGTATGTCAAATAATTTGGCGATGGTTAAAAAATGACATATGGATGTAGTGACTTAAAATAAAAAGTCTACGAGTCACGAAAATGAGCATTAAAACACAGAACTTTCACAATTTATTCACTGCTATTTGAGTTAAGAAAAATTCTCTCAATGTCATTAATTTTTACTTACGATCCTTTCTAAAATTTGTTTCTGTAAATTCAGTTCTGCGAGTATATCACATGTACGTCTGATTTTAAGAGGAACCGCAGTTTCACTGGACGAATATTTTCCCGAAGTCGTCGTGGAGTGGTTCTTTTGACAACTGGATTTCAGTGTGATGTCTACTGTCGCTATATAAATACGCCCCCGTTGCTCTTTACCAATTACGAAAGCCGTTTAGCGGACGGGAGAAATACGGACGCTAAAAGAGCCTCTGATGGCCTGAGTTAACGCTTGATGAGATTTATTGAATAAATAAAAATTTCGGAATACATTACCGACCACAGTTTTCCCTTTGTCAACTCTGCTTCAAGGAAAGCAAGCTATGAGTTTGACATGCCTCTCTCTAGCAGTAATTTTCTT
>JARYHS010002967.1:0-23859 GCA_031002005.1 Vandiemenella viatica
AACAACTGTTTCAGCATTTTTTGATAGCAAACGGTTGCGCTTTTCCTTATAAACTAAACCTGCTTCTGAAAATAGCCTCTCACTATACTGCCAGGAGATGATAAGTAAATCCGGGACGAATTCTGTCAGTCTTGGATACTGTTCAGCGTCTGCCGTCCGATGTAGGCGAACAGTTTTCACATAAAAATCAATCTCATTTGCTGCAAGACGAATTGTTACCCATTTTAACCACTCTGTTATTGGAACAATGTATCAAGCTGTTCGAGGAGATTACGAGAATAACCAGCTCAGGTATTTTCTGCATCTCTGAAGTGATTCCATATATCGCCACATTGTTGAAATATCTGGGGAAGGAAGAAACTGCATATAGAACACCAAATTTATTGAGAATGAAAACTTCACTACAAACTGAGGGAAGCAAAAGCCACGTCGGACTACATGGGGGGAAGGGGTGGGGGTTCACAGGAGGCCAAAATGGAGCACTTGGTTTATGGATGCCCCCATGAGACAGGTCGTAGCCAGTCACCCGCGAGAGCTACACGGTACACATTTTTTCCGAACATTCGGCTGCCGAATATTCGGCGCTTCGGCCGAGAACATGGCCGAATATTCGGTATTCGCTATTCGGCAAAATCACTATTCGTGGCATTTCTAATAAAAACTGTGTGGTTGTATGAATAATATTGGCCAAAGAAAACAAAAAAATATTCATTTATATGTATTATATACAAGAGTTATCTATATTTTCAGCTCTGTCAAAGCGCAACATGTCATACTTATAACTACAGATGTAGTGTTAACATGAGCATGTTGGTGACGATAACTCATAAGATTTCAGCCGTCCGAAGCGCATTTCATACACGCAACACGTCATAGCATGTCTGTGATGAAGTTGCGAATTCATAGATTACTCCAGTCTAAATATCATCCAACGCACCAATAGAAGTTTTCACTTCAAAAAAGTCAATCCGTATCACGTTTTCAGATCACATAGCGGAATCCCTTGAGCAACAACCAACGCCGTTCTAACATGCCGCTCGCATTGATGCTTTGAAAGGACAGATAACATTTTGAGTTTGGCAGTTACGATTCTGTTTATATGTTCAATTGTAAACGGAGGGCACATAACGATTAGACAAGTGTTACGTCGTATTTTGTAAAATACGAGTTTTTGTGCAGGTTATCCCCTTATCCAACCATTCCGGTAGTACTGAGTTGTAAGTTCATTAAATTGGAAGCAGTTCTGGCAACAAAAAGGCAGAGACGACACGGTCTTAGATTGCTCCACACTGCAGCGTTCGTACTAAATAAGCACCATTGTATAAATGATAGTTAACCGTATTGGGGCGAACATTGAATAGCTTCACAATGTATGTAGGTCCTTGCTTCTTCTTGATTCGGAGTGCATTTCTGATGGAAACGTCGAAAATTAAGGTGAATTCCTCATCTATCTCAGTATCAAGGATTCTGGGGTCTATTCCCCTGATCATCATATACATTATTTCTATAGGCCTATATATATATTTTTTGTTTCTTTTTTTTTTATCACAAGCCAATATCTCTCTTGATAACTAACCGAAATGTATGAATGAGGTATCGTTTTAAAGCATAAGGCCTCTACTTTGATTACATAAAATTATACGAAAAACATTTTTCAGAATTCAACCCATAAAGAGCAAAAATGTTAATATTATTTTTTTTGTACGACAAATCATTTATCTCCTTGCATTCCTAAATGAAAGCCATAAATGAAGTATCATTTTAAAGAGTAAGCTCTCCACTCTGGTTACATTATATATTAAGACAGGAATTTTTCGGAATTCGTCCCTTAAATGGCAAAAGTATCAATATTTCTGCCACGCGTTTTTGTGTCACGAGCCTTTTGTCTCTCTTTATATCAAACCGATATAGATAAATATAGGATCTGATGCAATAGGAGAAGTGAGTGAGTTCTGTTACTTGGGAAGCAAAATTACAACCGATGGCCGAAGCAGGAATGATGTTAAAAGCAGAATAGCACTAGCAAAAAGAGCCTTCATGAAAAAGAGAAACCTTTTAGTTTCAAATATTGATCTAGGAATTAGAAAGAACTTTTTAAAACTCTATGTGTGGAGCACAGCACTTTACGGTAGCGAAACATGGACTTTAGGAATACCGGAAAGAAAGAAACTTGAAGCATTTGAAATGTGGTGCTACAGAAGAATGCTGAAAATTAGGTGGACAGACAAAGTAAGAAATGAACGAATTTTAGAAATGATGGGTGAAAAAAGAAGTTTATGGAAGAAGCTTACAGGAAGAAGAGACAGGATGGTAGGTCATATTTTGAGACATGCTGGATTGGTTAATTTGTTAGTGGAGGGTACAGTTGAAGGTAAGAACTGCAGAGGTAGACAGAGATTAGAATATATGAAGCAGATAATTGAAGACGTGGATTGTAAGGGGTATGTAGAAATGAAGAGGTTAGCACAGGATAGGAAGGGATGGAGGATTGCATCAAACCAGTCTAAAGACTGAAGAAAGGAAAAAAAAAAAAATAGATAAATGAGGTATCATTTTAAAGATTAAGGTTTCCGCCATGGACGAATCATATTTTTTTTTTAAATGAATTTTTCAAAATTTAACTCTTAAAGGGCAAAATTATCTTTATTTCTATAATGTAATTTTTTATCATGAGCCGTTTATCTCCCTTGATATATAAGCGAAATAGATAAATGAGCTATCATATTAAATATTAACGTCTCTGCTTTGGTTACATATTTTCTTAAGAAAGAAATTTTTCGGAATTGACACTGAACAGGCAAAAGTAATAATTGTGAATATCGCGCGTATGTGGCAGTTCAGAGCTAACCCGCTGGATAGCAGTAGCACATATCACAGAGTTACTAACAAACTGCTTCACTGGCGTTGATTTTTGTAACAAATGAGACGGTTCTTGTTTCATCCGATTACAAACCCTCAACCTTACTATTCATTGTATTCGCGTAGTTTCACACGGGTCACCTGGTTACCATTATTATAGGTGGGTGTCATAGTGGTTGGAGCTAATTGCTGGCTCGTAGAATATGTGTTGCAAAAGAGGCGTTTTTATCAATGGTTGTGGGACCATCTATGGTTATTAGAGATTTGGATTGGAAATTTTGACGATCATTCCTGCCCGAGTCGGAATGATCTGCAGTATGCTGGCGTTTAGTAGGTATATCCTTACCTGGAGTACCAGTGTTTTCGAGGATTGAAATTTTATATCACACTTTTTCAACGAAAAAAAACTATGGATTGTGAAAGATAGTTGGGAAGGGATTTTGCAGTAGTGTCCATATGTTGCGGTCCAATGATTTTATTTCAGGCTTGACGTTCAGCGGTGGTTGTGGATGTCTGTTGAATATGAGGCTTGATGGTATGCTCAGAGGTTATAAGCGTTGTGTTATAAAAAGATTTAGTGATGACCTACCACAAGTCTACGACACTGCTGTTGGCGCGGATGTCATAGTCGGCTGGAAGTCCGGTTTATTATTGCGGTTGGCCTGTGATATCCGTTGCAAGTATCCGGAGACAAGTGAGAGCAGTGAAGACGATGTCACACATCCGAGCAAAGACGAAGGACGTCTGATAACGTTGAGTATAATGTTGAAGAAGTCACTGCTCGTTTTATCAGCGAACGCAGTGCTAGATATAACGATGAATTGCGATGGTGCAGAGCGACAAAAATAATGGCGGAAATTAGAAGTGCACACAGACGGAATTGTTATACATGAATGAAGTTTGTCCCCAGGTATCTTCATAAGAAAACTATTACTTAGTTAAAATTTTAAAGTTTTACATGTAATAATATGAGAAAAATGGGCTATTTATTTTGAAATTTTTTTAGAAAATATGTGGTGAATAGTGTGGTGTGACGTGACATATTTTTTTGTCCACAAGTTCTTGTTACCCAAGAAATGCTAGTCGAAAACTGATGACCGTCTACACTGTAATGTGACGCTGTCGCCATACTCTATGGCGCATTTTTATTATATAAATCATAATGATATATTAATTTTCATAAATCTTGGGCGACCATCTAGATAGTTTTTTTTTTTTTTTTTACTAATTTCCTAAAGTACACAAGATTCCATGTGAGGACTGTAATGCAATGGTGAACATTCAGTGTATCTTGTTGCAACGAATATTAAACAATTTATTGGGTTATGTAGGCTTGAAGCTAATCGTTCCCTTCCCGAGTCACGGTGACAGGAAGTCGGGGATAAAGGGTTTTGCCGGACAACACTGCCTTTCACCTTGGGGTGGGCAGTCAACAATAGGCCGCTGACCTGATTTAAAACCCACCACCCGAATAGCTCGCACCCCACGAAGACTGCCGAATATTTCCGACCTCTGTGGTATATGGGGGGCGAATAAGAGATCGGGGATTTCACGTGACATTAGGTGGCCAACCACAAGATCCAATCCAAATGAGCACATAACTTAAAATCCTGGGAGTTTTCTGTTAAATGTGATCTTCGAGACTGCAAGAGGCGGAGCCAAATGTTTCCTCGGATGTAAAAGAGCGACGAGCTTCATTCTGTGGCGGGCTCCGAAAGTTGGCTTTTCTCGCTAACTACTGCAGTCCGACTCCTGGTGTCGGAAATCTGACGCTGCCGGCTTGCATAGCGAGGCAATGGTTGGAGCTGCTTCCGCCCGTCGACGCAGTCAGCAATGCGATGATGCACATTACCAGAACGGGCGTCTTCTGAGACGGAGCTCCCGTACCGTGGGCCGTCTTAGATCACCGCAGACATCAGAAGTAGGAATACAATGGTAAAATATTACGACCAAGCCACCTGATTGTACATTCCGTGAAACTGGACCCTTAATCGTCTTTGAGAAGATAGATCCATGTTCTAACGTTGTAACTGAAAACCCCCTGAGCTAGCGACATAATTTGCCAGAACTAGTTATTTTCGAATGTTATATTCGTGGCACTATGATTTATTGAAATGTAAAGTCACAGTATTATGATAGTTATGCCTGTGATCGTCATAATTTGTATTGTACATTGTTTCCAAGTATCATTCTTTCTTTAATATTATTCCTGAGATGGATTTAAAGTAAATTACGATTGTTTGCTTTATCATGACGGCTAATTGTACCTCTGAGCGTTGCTTTGTAATTTTGCCTACTTGTGTTAATATTAAAGGTAAATTCGCTCAGACTTGTAATCGTCAATGATGCTAAATAAATGTCATATTGTGACAGTTATCCTGTATTCCAAATAACATTAAGATTCTTGAAAAATCTATATTTATCACTTCTTCATAAAAACAAAATTAAAATCCCATTTATTAATGTTGATAATTAATTTATGAATATTAACGATACATATTCATGCCCACCAAGGCCCCATCACTACGACACCAAATTATCTAACTGTGAGAGAGGTCGGAGAACTGGCGTGTTTGTAATGGGTGCTTCATATCGTGAAATCTTCCGAACGAATGGTCGTGATGCAATATCGGTATCCTGACTTGTTACACAATGGATGAATGGAGGCTCTTGTTACTTCTTGAGCAGGCACAGGTACATACAGAAGGACAACAGCACGCAAAATTGTATGGGTGGCTGTTGCTGGCTGATGGGTGACTGCAGGCCTAGTGTTGTCCAAAAACCTTTTTTTTCTGACTTGAAAAAAAAAAAAGAAAAAAAATGTTTTTTTTCTGGTACACGTTTTTTTCATAACCACTAAATCTCAAATTCGTAAGGCATTTATTGTTTAATATGACTGTTTTAGAGTTTATACTAAGTACTTATCTGAATTTTTAAATATACTATTTTTTTTCTGGTTCTTTAGAAAAGAAAATTACGAAAATATTGGTAACATTGACTGAAGTTTTCTTTTAAGAATGGAGACTCCCCGAAGAGACTAGGTTGCGCGAGAATTAATCCCCGTTCCCCGTTGATTGATACTTGCTATTTGAACTAGTGCTGCCAACCCTGCAAATTTATCTGTAGACCTACAGATCTTTCCAAAAAATTAGGAATTTTAAATTTATCTACGGCTTTTTGCCTCTTTTTATTACTTATTGTGCCTTCCTTATATTCGTATACTTGTTAAACTCTCAGCGTATAGTGATACTGAGTCATTATATTGTCAGTAATTATGAATCATTTCCTTGTAACCGTTGGCGTAAACCCTGGATTGAAAAAGAAATAAAGCTCCTATTTTGTATGATAATAGATTTAAATTCAAATTTAAAAGACCTTAATATAGAATTATCGGCGCAGTCTTTATGCACAGTGTGTACTTTGCTCGCAATCTAAAATTGCAATCTCAAAATCTTTTGCGTACAATACAAGGACAACCAGTAGAAGAAAATGTAACTATTTCTGAAGTTATTGATCTAGAGGAGACAGAAGAAGAAACACAAAATTCCGACACCGGTCAAACTAGTGTTGGTAGTGCTGATACTAATGAATGTGGCACTGACACAGAGGATGAATAAAATTATGTTACGAACATATACATTTGTGAATCATTATGTAAGACATTATATGATTCAGTAATATGTAAAACACACATGTAAATTTAAGTTCCGTAAATAAAACTATATCAAATATACTGTTTTCTGAATGAAAAAAAAAAAAAAAAATTAAAAATAAAATAAAACAAGGGTTCCGGTTTTTTTCATGTTTTTTTTTCACAAAGCTGAAAAAAAATTTCAGTTTCCAACACTATGCAGGCCAGATCCAAACAGTGGTTACAGAGAGAGTCACCCCCGAACGATTGTAAACCAATTTCTTGAAGCTGAGTTACACTCTCTTACTCCTATGGAATGTATTCCATTAACCAGATTTCAATTGGAGCATCGTCTAACCTGGTGTCATACAGAAAGCAAATAGACATGTGAATGGCGTGTTTAGAGACGTCTCTCTACTCTGTCTGTGGCAAAGTGATAACCGACAACATGTGCGCTTCGTAGAGGATAAACGGCTCACCCTGTTGTGATTTCAGAACGTCAAATAAGTCCAGCCACTGGTGTCAAAGTTTTTAGGCAAACAGTTTCGACAGCAGGACTTAGTTGGTTGACGTTGAAGGCACAATGACAGCCCACCACTATGTAGACGAGGCGCTCCACACTCTAGTGATTCCCTTCATGTCCACCAACCAAATCACATTTTCCAACAGGATAATGCCCGTCCTCAGACTATGGCCATCACTACACAAGCCTTGCATTGGATTTCGATTAAAATATGTACCGCCTGGTCCCCAGATTTGTTCCCAATAGAGCATGAGTGGGATGCTAGTAGTAGACACATTAGACCACACGGCCACGCAGCACAAACTGTGAAACAACTGACTGCACAAGACTTGCAGGCGTAGAGAGAGACATACCCCAAGAAGACATCCGAAACTTATTGATTCAATGCCGCGCCGGCAAAGATCGAGAACGTATATATGCTCAACGTGAGCGTATTTCTTACTGACAACTGTATCTAAAAGTAATAAACACAGCTTGATCCAATTATGCTGTTATCATTTCTTGTGGGTGTGACTGGATTAGGGCTGTTGATAAAATATCGATATTATTTTTTGATAATATCGGTATTTATAAGTGATATTTTTAGGACGATACATCGATATTGTAATCTGGGTATCACAGTCGATACTTTTTGAAATAAGTTATTGTTTTCCGTTTTCCTCGTAGAAGGTGTCATATTATTATATGGGGAAATGAAACCGAGCGTGGTGGTGTAACGGTTAGCATTCTGGCCTCGCATTCGTGAGGACGGCGGTTCGAATCCCAATCCGGGCATCCAGATTTGGGTTTTCCATGGTTTCCCAAATCACTCCAGGCAAATGCCGGGATGTTTTCTTCAAAATGCCATGTCCGAATTCCTTCCCATTCCTTGCCCCCCATCTTTTCCCGTCTCTAAAGACCTCGCTGTTAGAGAGACGTTAAGCAGATAAAAAAAAGGGAATGAAGACGTAGACCTGTGTTGCACATCGAAGAAATTTAATCAAAGATAGGATTTTAAGAAACAATTAATTTTTTAAAAAACTTAGTTGATCAAATAAAATTTATTGCACCCTATTTTTAAAACTTGGTTAGTGCTTCTGATTAATTACGATCCGACTAACAAGCAGAGGTAATAAAGAAGGCCAAATATCAATGCTCATTCAAGCAGCTAGTATTCGTTCAAATTATTGTCTGGAAACATTCAAAGATTTTTAAATTTTGTTTTCAATCTACGCAAAAGTATTAACATTAAGAACTAATTGTAATGCGCCATGTATTGTAGCACTCCACAGTAAAATAGTTTGTGCTAATTGATTATACTTCTTGTTCCATATCAACAGAATTTAGTTCCAAAAGTATCTCACAGCCAATTTAGTTATACCATTAACGAATTTATTAAAAGAAGAAACTGAAAAAAAATAAACATATACTGCTTTCGGATTATCTCTACAAAGCGCTTAGTTAAAAAGTGATAATGATAGACTGGTTTCTTTAGAACACAATTTGCAAACGCCAAAGCAACCACCTTGAATCTCCGTTTAAAAATTTGAATTTTGGTAAATCATTGGCCGTTTCCAGTGCAATATCAAAGAAGGGGAAATATTTCATAAATGTAGGGGCTTTTCGACGCATAGCATAAGAAACAACGTCATTCTTTCGTATAAACGTGAGCTCATGCTCTTCAAAAAAATGTCCAATGATGTTTCTGACTTGAATTTTTGTTCATTGCTTGTTAAATTAAAACAATATTTGAATCAGCTGAGTATTTCAAAATTATCAGATGACCTAGGATTCTGGATAAACAAACGCCATTGTCAGAAATTGTTTTAAAATATTTGGTACCTTATTTCACATCTGATCGAGTTCCATCAACAATTAATCTTTCAATGACTATTAATTGCATCAGTCTACCAGCAGAACCTGTAAAACAACGAGTATATTTAGAATAACAGCTGCTGACTACACACACATTAGGTAATTATTCCACTATTCCAGAATGGGTGATCTACTTTTAATTTCCGCCCATATAAATGTATTATCCATGAAGGTGCTGCAAATGTCCCATTTTCTGTTAAAAGAGACGAAAAAGATTAATGAGTGCCTAGTGTAAAATTAGTTAAAAGATTGAGTATGAAGATGAAAATAAATATAAAATTGTAACCTAATGTATTTTTATATATCTTCAAAATGCAAACATTTTGACTGCGAGAAAATGATTGAAATTTACTTCTTATATGCTGAAGCCGGTTAGTTAGTAAAAAGTTAGTATTTAATTGCATTTCATTCGGATTCAGAATGTTTGTAAATTTTAAAGTTGATTTGAATCTGGTTAGTTTGTGTAAAATACAACAGACAAGTGAAACTAAGTTAAACGGAGAAAAACATTCCCAGAAGAATTACTTCAGTATGTAAATTTAAATAATAATAATAATTAAACCGTGAGAGCTTCGTTATGAGTGGTATATCTGTTAGATTCGTGTAACCATAGCGTAAATATGTTTTGTATTATTTAATTTGTGTAGCTTCTAATTTCTGTGGCAGAGTGTGAGAAATAGCATAGTATTAGTCTGCATGTCAGAATAATGGATGAGAGGTAAAATTCCTCTTATTTATTCGATTAGATATGTACCCTGTTCAGGCATCCAGTTCAGATTAATCATGAGTTCCTAGAAGAGATTTTGACAGATGCCAGTATTTGATTTTCTTAAAAGTCATTCCCCATGTTCTTCTATTACCTTACAAAAAATTATGTCCTGGCTCTAATTATCTTCCTCCACTAGCCGTATGGCCCTAAAAACTAATCCTTTCTAACATTTTCGGTACTACCATTACTGTAATGGATTGTAAATTCACCTGTCAAACCTTCGTTTCCAGCCATTCGTTGATGTATCATATTAGACTTTTTCTTTGCTTCATTTCTTTAAGTTGTTTATCGAAGAGGTAATGAAATTGGTAACAGTTAATGTATCTAATGTTGTTATTTTCAAAATCATGAACAACTATCACGAAATGGGCCACGAACGAGTAACCTCCTAAAAATTTACGTTTTCCTGATCTGAAAAGAACGTAGAAAAACTTGTTTTCTTACGTTTATGAATTACACGCTAAAATGAAATGCTATTGTTTCACACCAACACAAGATTTGTTTTGCTTCATATCCATTTAAGTGAGCAATAATAGTAATAATAACTATGTATTCACCTACGACCATTAAGACCGACTTAATGACAATGTTTGTATAGATGCAGGGCAAGCTTCGCCATAGGCTAAGTACACGTTCAGGTGCTCAGGATTAACTTTACCTAGATGTTGAGACATACTCATCACCAATCAGTTTTTTGAGTCACTAGACCACTCTGTCAATGTAAGTGGGAGTCGAGGATCACGCAATTGCACTTCTTTTCCCTAATTGTCATAATAGATTTTCTGATGTGGTAGATCAGAAGGTAACTCATGGTTAAAAAAAAAAAGTACTCAACGATTTCCTGTCAAGCGTGCAGCTCGGTTTCAGATCTTCGTCCCCGCAACTACGATTATTTAACTCACTTTTCTTCAACGTTCCAGTGTGTTCTGGACAATCTATCTATTCTTTGGTAAAACAAGAATAATCTTTATATATAAAGATGAACGTATGTATGTTTGTTTGTTTGTTCTTCATACAAATCCACAGTGTTCATCCGATCTAGATGAAACTTTGCACACTTATCATTTCAAACAAGGAGAAAATACTGTCTGCATTTGGTTGAAAAATTATTTGTATAAATAACATATGTTGTCTCATGACTTCGAAATACGGCGATAGACAGACACGTTGGATTTGGACGTCTCCGTACCGTGTTTCCGTGTAGTAGACTGGCAGCTCAGTAGTTAAAGCGCTTGCATACGAACCTCGTGGTCTCCGGTTCAAATCTCCGTGGAGGCTAAGATTTTTAAAAATTGTTTTTCATTGTAAGAGTCAGGCCTGGGCCGTAAGTTATTCGGATTGAATGTTAAACTGTACATATTAGAAAGTTAGGGGTGCAATGCGAGGAAAATCGTAGGTCTTCTTGCAATGTTGTAGGTATACACTTTTTTTACGTTATAATGATCCCTCATGTGTTCTTCGCAGTCAGTGTGTGAGTGTGAACCACAGTAATATTATTATAAATACGGAAGTAAGTCTCTGTCTTTTTGTTACGTTTTGACTACTAAATGGCTATATCGATATTGATGGAATTTGATAAGAAAATCTGTATGAAGGGCGCATGATATTTTTTTCCAGTATGATTAACAGTTGTAGTCACGAAATTTTGAGACCTTATCGAATGGTGACAGAAATGTGTTGGAAATTGATTCTCTTTATGAGACAGGTTCGACGGTACAATTATATAGTGATAGCTTTCCTGTCATATTATTCCGAATCGATATTGTTTGGGACCAATCCTACGTTACCAACAACTTTCTATATTTAATTCTGGAAAAAAAATCTTAATCCATGCGTACGAAGTCGCGGGTACGGGCTAGTAGTCCATAAGCTTGATATTAATTAATTAATTTTTTCACTTTGTAATGTTATGTCCTGGACACGAGAAATAAATAAATAAATCTTGTCCTTCCTTTCGACCTGTCACGAACCTGAGAGGTGATATATGGTTACACTTCCATTTTTTTCCGCAGCTCCAGGTCGTACCTCATGTATGTGTAGAATATCAAATGAATCTATGTACTACATTTTGTTTAATGTCTTCGAAAAAAATATAAAATTTATGAATCCTGGAACGCTTCCTGCTGACAGATTTTAACAAGATTCAAATTAGGAGCACGTTAAATAAAACGATAATAACTTATGAACAAGTAACATCCTAATCAAAAGAGTTACTTGTTTTCCTCTTAGCTATATTAGATGGAAGTATTTTTTGCATTTATTGTTTGATTATGCGATGTATTCGGTATTGCTGACAAATGTATCGTTCCTGGTAGAACCGGTTTTCAGACAGACCAGTCAACAAAAATGTCTTAAAATCAACAACACTGACCGCTACTCTCATTATTTTACGTAATGACTTCCAAACATCTCTACCTACCCAGATAGAGTAATAAAGATATTTACTATAGCCTCTGTTTCTATGAAAACCCGCAAGAATGTAATTTTGCATAATTTTCCGTACGATATTTGGTTATGGGTCAGTTAAACACATCAAATGCGCAAATTTGATGTCTGAAAGTTTCTCCTTGTACGAAACAGAGGACCGACGGACAGATGGACAATCAGCGGAGCAACAGGGCTTCCTTTCGCTTGGACCTGATAGTGTAAAAGGGTTTCCACGTAAGAATGAATATATGTTTGAGCAAGTTATAATGCAGCAGTAATTTTCTTATGTGAGTCATGTTGGTCACTTATCGTGCCTTACATTTCATCGGTTTCTGGAGAGAATCTTCTAAACTAAGCGAAAACTATAGACTTATCCAAAAAGCAAAAGCTAATTTTGCATTTTTATTTTCAAAAACTGTACAGATACAAGTAGTTTTGTGTACTTTTCCCTTGGCATATGAACCTATGTTGTAGTAATTTCTTATGCCAATTGTAAATCTGTTTTTGACGAGGTGACACTTTCTTGAACTTAAGATGGAATTCAAGCTGCTCATCAATAATAGATTCACATTTTGCATACTGTAGCACACAAAAAGACTTTAACCGTAGCGTCGCCATTTCCATGTAAACAGACAACAGCGTCATTGGTGGCAACGAATGAAACTAACAGGTGTGGGTTAAAAACTACAAGACTTCCTGTATCCAGTTATGTATGGCACGTATTTGTATCTATTATAGTTTGTGAGAAATAAAAATACAAATATGTTCCCTCATTTTCAATAACGCTGTTCATATTTTTCGATTCCGGTTCTCCTATTCCAAGTTGTGAAGTTAAAAACAATTAGATGAAACTAAGTACACTCTATTGCTAGTGAGAATTTAGTTGTATTTTGGCTTAATGTTAAAGTGATTCGCTTTATATGGACTGGTATTTGATTCGTATTCCAACATAAGGTGGAATTTCTAGGAACCGTTAACATTGTATCTGAACACTTGTTTGCTTTCTGTACGTGAACTATTCCGAAGCACTTTCGCAGTTCTCACATGTTAAACTGCGATTCGCTTCACAATGCACGATAGTTGGGTTTTGATAGCAGGTTCCAATATAGGTGGAATTAGTGATAAATTTAAATTCAACAACACTAACTATTCTTAGTTTATTTTTTTTTATTTTTGCTTGGGCTTTACGCCTCGTCGATGGCTAAGGTCATTAGGGGCGGGATGGGACTGGGGACAAGGAACGGGAAGGAATTCGGCAATGACCTTTTTGAAGGAAGCATCCCGGCATTCGCCTCTAGTGATTTGGAGAAAACATGTAAAACCCAAATTTGCATGCCCGGATGGGGATCCGAACACACGTCCTTCCGAATACGAGGCCAGAACGTTAACAGTTCACCCACCACGCTCGGTAATCCTTGGTCATCTCCTGCCCCAATTTTTATGACGTATTTAATTTTGGTGACGTATTTGGTACTGATACAAACTCTCGAGTACAGCCAAACAATCTCAATGCCTATATTTCACACTACTAGCTGAATCGCTCATGCACTGCAGACTGAAGTTACGGATCGTCCGGAGTATTGTTACTGTTCCAGATATTCTCCTTCAAGGAGATGGTATGAGCCTCAATGGAGGAGTCTCGTGGATTTATCGCCTTCTCGCCTGAGAGGGAAGACGTGCTGTGTGCCACTTCTTTCACGCCGTAAAAAAGGTCGCCATAAATCATTTCTATTTTAATGGGGTCGGAGCAGTCGGCATGGCCATCATGATGAAAAGAAGAGTCTCTTATCTCTTATCTCACATAATGCAATTCACTCTCCTGGCTGAATCGTTCCTCGTGGCTCTTCTCTGTCAGTGACATACGACGTGGTCGCACAATGCTTAAAACAAAATCGTCACTTTAATGAATATACCGGATATAATTTTGTAAAAGTAATCGCTTATCCTTGACTAGCTGTTATTGTAAAATACACTTCACCATTCCAACTCATTCTACTTCAGCTGCCGTGCCAACTGCATAATTAATAACAGCGGAACATTAAGCTTACTGAAATCTTCCAGCACCTCAAACTACGGTTGCTACGAAAATAGATTTTTTTTAAAAATGAACGGAAAATTTCTAGCAGGTGATTCCGCAGATCCTGTGGTCGAGATTTATGTTTTCCATAATTTTCCTACATCAATTCTGAAGATTACAAGAATGATTCCATATTATAAGTCACGATTCACTTGCTTACTTTAATTTCTTAATATTTCACTCCAGTATTAAGAAATGTGGCTGTCACATGATAATTGATAAAATAATTCATACATGTTATATTAACAACGATATTGAATTATCAAAAGTTATGGTTCAAGCTATCGACCTACTGCTCTACTCAGTGTTTGCTATAAGCTTCTAGAACGCCTCATCCTTAACTGCATACAAGGAATAATAAATATCATAACACCAACATATCAGGCTAAAACGGAGCTGTTGTGAGCAAGTATTAGCACTGACATCATATATTGAGGGTGGATTTCAGAAGAAGTTAAAAACATCAGTAGCCTTTGTCGATCTAACAGCGGCATATGATACAGTTTGGCTGGATGGACTGCTACTTAAACTTAAGAAACATATACCCTGGAGGAAACTAACATCACTCCTGAAGAATATGCTGACCAACCGATATTTTAAGGTCACCGTCGGACATAAGACAAGTAAATCATTTACAATAAAAAATGGATTACCTCAAGGGTCAGTACTAGCTCCATTACTCTTCAACTTGTACACCAGTGACATGCCAGAAACAATCGGCAATAAATTCTGCTATGCTGACGGCTTAGCTATCGCCGTCCAAACTGCCACATTAGAGGAAGGTGAGAGTATTCTCTCTAACGACTTAGAAACCTTGAACACATATTATGAGAAGTGGAGACTTTTACCAAAATCCTATGAAAACAAAAGTATGCGCATTCCAATTGAGCAATAGAATAGCTCATCAGCAGCTCAAAGTGAACGTCTGCCACCAGAGGGTGAAGCATAATTTCTATCCAAAGTATCTTGCCATCACCTGATACCGCTCCTTAACATTCAAAAAACACCTCAAAACACAAGTCAGAAACTGGAAACACGAAACAACATTATGAAGAAGCTAGCTGGTACTTCGTGGGGAGCTGATGCGAATACACTAAGAACAACCGCTCTCACCATGGTTTACCCTGTTGCCGAGTACTGTGCTCCAGTGTGGCAACGTAGTGCTCATACTAGAAAAATCGACGTCCACCTGAATGAGTGTATGAGAGTAATAACTGGCACCCTAAAATCCACCCCAGTCCCCTGGTTGCACCTGATCAGCAAAATACCAAGAAGCAATGGCACGTGAGTGGATAAAACTACACCATCCTGATCATCCACAGAATCTCCCAATTCACGAGGTTCTAAATAACCTACCACCTACTCGTCTTAATCCAGAAATCCAGTATGGCAAGATGTATTTGACTTTGATGTCATGGAAAAATGGCGACAAAGCTGGAACTCCGCATCTTTAAAATATCTAGATATTAAAGATCCCACAACTGTACTTCCATTATTCCATCTAAATAGAGATCAGTGGGTCAAACTTAATCGCCTAAGAACAGGCCATGCGAAATGCAACGCCATGCTGTATAAGTGGGTCTTCAGGATTCTCCTTCATGTGACTGCGGTGCTCCTTCCCAGAGTGTGGAGCATATTATCAGGGAATGCCCTCTACGGAAGTATGATGGACCATTTAAAGATGTTTTTGGAGCTACAAGTTCCTTCGTAGAATGGCTAGAAGAACTGGACATCAGCTTGTGAACGCTACCAACGTTCTTGTCATTGTATATATTTATTATTGTATTAGTTGCTAGCCATGTGACAAATAAATAAATAAATCAAAAGTTATTAACGTTTTTGGAAGTGAATAAGAATATTTACTTTTTACAATAACAAAAGAAATGAAAAAGCTATTAAGATTGCATATTTTATGTTAATATATATCAAAGTTTATTGATTTTAACCTAAGTATTTTAAAAAAACTTCCGAATTTATGAGAAGTTATTATTATTAAAAAAACGAATAAAACATCAGTTAAGCCATTAAGAAAGAAAAATCATTAAACGTGATATTAACGGTTATTATAAGCTATGAATAGTTATATTTGGTGATAGGAACACTCAAATAATCGGTTAATACAATCGAAAAAGTGTAAGTTTGACAAATCTTGTACCAATAATTATATTTAACTATCGAATGTTATACATTTTTGCTCATCAACATGGGAAACTATTGTAAATTAATACAGTAAAAAGTTGAAAGAATTCTACATTTTATATAAACAATTATCATTAAGTGTGAAGAGCTAAAATGAATTATACAAAGACATCAGATTATACAGTAAAAACTAGGGATTTTATTTCTTTCTGCCAAATTAATCTAACTGAATCCATCATAATTATTTAATGTAATACGTCTGACTGTTGCATTGCATGACTTGAAAATTGAGGAACCTACTTTCGAAATCCGGTAAGGTCAAAAAGTTTTACGCACTATCTTTTTTTTCTTCCCAAGTGATCTTTTAAATTAAGCACTGTCCATTAAGAATGTTTTCACCAGACGTATTTCGCCCTTTTGGTGTGTGTTGCTAGTGGGATGTTTGTGTTAGATATCCCATGTCAGTCCAGAGAACTGGCATGTGACAGCTACCACAACCTTCCCACATAAACCCTTAGTGTTTTCGTATTTTCTTCCAATTTAAGGTAGACTGCATTTGCTGAGCTGTTTGCAAGCACCTCGAAGGTGAGCCCGTCGTAGATTTTGACAAACCATTCGGCCATGGCATCTTTGACGATAGTCCAAGTTACACAAACGTTAATAGGAAAGACACGAAACTTCAATTGTTGATGGCAACAGTTCGAAAAATGATTTAACAAAAAAAATCCATTTTCAATATTATTCACTAGGTATATTTCGTACTCATTTTTTTCTCAAGCTTTTGCAGTATTAGCTTTTCGTTAAATATTTCAAAATCACAGAACAAATATACAATATGGATTAAAGGTGTTAAGAAATGTGTGGAGGAAATTGGGCGTCAGTGGAAGAAGAGAGATGGTGGTTAGACAGGAAGCGCTGGCGAGGCTTTTGTTCCCAGCAGACCCGGCCAGTGGCTGGAAGCTGCCCTAGATGATGAAGAACAAGTGTACAAAGTTTTGTCAGTCGCCTCTCAGGGACGCTATATGCCAACAGTTCTAATGTCCTGCAGCCATCTCACTTCCCACCATATTGCATCTACTACCACTGAGGCAGTACTACCAACTGCTAACATTGAAATCGTATTCTACCAGCTTAAACCATTCATTAGCTAAATTATAAACCACTCACCGTGGAACCTGGCTTTACAGAACATGAGATACATGAAATACAGAGATATAACGATATACCGTTATACACTGGCGAAACCACACACCAAAAGGTGAAACACGACTGGTGAAAATTGACCGTGTCTGATTTAAAATATTTATGCAACAACTATGGGACATGGCCATTAACAATGTTATTATTTTTCTAATAAGTTTTCCATGACCCTCTGTGATACGGATTCCTCGTAGATCTTAAGACGGTTGAGTCAATCGCCGCAGAGCTAACTTTTGCGGTTTAATTTTATTGAATAAGAAAGATGTTATGTGCCGGTGGGAAATAAGGGTTATATTTCTGGGGTAGCTAAAGGGTAAGCAGGAAAAGAGACGTGAGAGAGGCGACACGCTGTCTGATGTTGAGGAGACTCGTCACGAAGCGACTGAGATAGTTGTTTCTTGTATAAGAAATTCTAGTAAATGCAACGTTCTCAGTTATTGGAGTTGTGAATTGTGTTTATCACTAAATAGAAGAGCTACTCTGATTTACAATCGTGATTCTCTCACTGTCATTCACGGATGACATCGTACCTGAATAAATGTTGATGGCTAGTCCTTATAACGTCTTTTCGTGTTTATGTGTTCGTTGTACCCCTCTGTCTCTAGTGAGTTATTGGTTCACTGATCCTATCCTTTCTTATGCTCACCACCTAACGTCATTTCCATGTCACTATTATCGGTAACTTTAACATTAGTCTTGCACCTGTGTTGGATTTGTGACGTAAATTTTAATCATATTTCTCCATGAGAGCAAATTTAACATTACGATATTTGCAACACAGTCTTCCAGAACAATCACTTTGAGTGGTGGGATAATTTGATTGAAACAGAAAATTGGTTTATCATTTGTTGCAGAACAGGTAATGGAATTCCGGAAAAAATGCTTCTGGTTCAGACAGATGCTGAACTGATCGGGAAAAAATAATAATCGAATATCGCATCAGTCGTTAATTGAGTTACGTATCCAAACGTTTCACTCATAACCTTCAGCTACACAGTACAAGAAAACAAAACTACTCTCGTATCAAAGCGCTCGTTTGATATTTGATATTGATTAATGAATGAAATATATTTTACGACTAACCTCCTCCTTCGATTCTACGTGAGAACAATGATGGAATTCTATAAGCCGATGTTACATTTTGTTATCCGTCTCTCGATTGGTCTAGTTCAAATTTTATCCTTTCGCCTCAATAAAATCCCATGTCTTCATTTAACAGCTTAGTATACTTTAATCATTGGTTAGCGAAGCAGGTCATCGCTATTATGTTGATAATTTCAGGAGTAATCTGTCACCAACTTTTAAAATTAATTAATGAAGTTAAACAAAATTAACTTTACCTCTTTTTGTTATATTGTAATAATTATTAAATAAAACCCTTATCTTATAAAGATCATAAGAATTATCCTAAAATAAATGTAGTTAACATGCAAAGTATGAGAAAGCAATTTTATATTTTTTTGTCTCTACCTCCATTAGTTTCTATACGCCTGTTTAGTTTCAGATAAACTAGACAAAAATTATTATATGAAGTAAATGGTCGTGAGAAGACTACTACTTTATTTGTAATACAAAGTAAAAAAAAAAATTATTCAACTTTATATGTTTTACGGGTCGAAGTTTTGTCTCTTTCCTCTTAACAACGTTTGGTTTATTCTTAATTGCTTACTAACAGAGTACCCAGTATTCCTCGGGAGCTGGTTATGTGTGTTTTATTCCTTTGGTCGGATTGTCGTAAGAATTCAAGACCACCATTATCAACTTTAGCCGATTTCACTATATATATATATACCTCAACCATTTCACGTGTAAATTTTCCCTAATGATGGCGATGGAGGAGAAGGCGTAGGGGTTTTGTAAACCATTCGTCGACAGTATTTTTCTCTTTATTTTAAATTATACGTGTGCAAATTTTCATTCGAAATCGATAAAGTGTACGTTTAAGTGAATCAGCGTTTATACAAATTGAGGAGGGTAAAGAGAGAGATGGGTTGAGTGTTTGTTAGCTGAATGTAGACAGTATTTATATCTTTGTTTTGAAGTATTCGTCAAACTCAGATACATAATGTTGGTTTGTGTGTCGCCCCAGAAACTTTAAGACAATTTTTAAATATGAAATTTGAAATTTTCGATCACTAAGTATACGACCTAAAACAGTCCTACGCCAATAAACGATAAATTTTATGGGCTTTCAGAATATCGTCATCTACTTTGACCTATTTCCCTACAGTTTTAAAAATATTTATTGCACGCGTAAATTTTGATTAATGGCGATGATGTTTTTATACACATTGTGACAGTGTACCATATATCTTCTTCTATTGAAATATACGTGCGCGACGTTTCATCGAGACCGGATATAAACTCTGGATTTGTATAAAGAACATTTAAATATGCATATATTTTAGTATTTTTAATCATCACAACCACTCTATTATCTACAGACAAAATAATGGTACACACGAGAATGTAAGCACTACCGACTTTTTTCACTATCATTATTCCCATCAAATATGGATAATTTCTTTTATGCATACTTCTGTTACACATTATCTCTCTTCTCGTAGATGAATATTATATTCATATTCTGTGCTGTGTGTTGATATCTCAGAGTAAAGTTGTTTTGGAGGTACCGATGCGTATTTGATGTCAATATCAATTGACTTGATTTCGGATAATCCTTTCTTAAATATTATTTATAAAGGATGTGCTAATTATGAGACTCAATGTGCATAGATAACTGGGAACATTATTCTATGTAATTTAATTCTCAATTGTGTTGGGAAAGGTTGAAAACTTGCTAAAATTCAGGTTGATACCAAGATGTAGAATATTTGTTTACGTCTTTTTAAAGTAAAATGGAAATGATGAAATAACAACGTTAACGTTACACCGTATTATCACATAACATATATCTATTTCACTACTCGTAAACTAATTATTTCATTTTCACTGAAAATGTTGCAGGGAACGAAGATCGGGTGTTTAAGTGAGAGAGATAGAGAGACACAGAGGAAAATGATAGTATTATTTTACTCAACACTATTCTGAAGGCCGTTGTTAAACTACTTATTTAAAAAAAAAATATTTTGGGACAAAGAGAACTTTTTATCATTTGACGAAACAAACAGTTGCAACTGAAATAAACGAGTTTTGTACACCGTTTTATTTTAAAAAACATTGACACGAAAGATGAAAAAAGGGAAACGTTTAAATGCAATACCCCAGAAAGCGGCGGCTTCAAGAATTAAGCAGACCGGAAGGTATAAAGAAACAAGAGATGGTGGTGGAAGAGTCGGTTATTAATATGTGAAAGTAATATGAGCTCAAGTTCATCGTTCCGTTTTTCGTGGTTCTCTGTAGACACGCAAAACTATGCAGTTATTTCTAATGGCCCAGAGGAAACAGGATAACATCAAAGATGTTAATTAATAGTACCTACTTTCTTGTTAATTTCATAGTAACTTAGTTATCATTTCTAACAATGGAAGGCAATCTACACTTCCTCTAAACACTAAATAATTCCTTTGTTTTTATTCGGAAGGCGACGATTTCTTTTATTTTGTATTAAATGTTTTTCCAGTTCATACGAGCAAAGATTTCCAGTGTTCCAAAAACGAGCACTATGTAGGTCACAGTGAAGAAAATATTTTAATTTCAGGTTTTATTTGAATAGTAAAGTTATTGAAACCGAAGAATAATAGAAAATTGCTATCACCCATAAGATTAGGTCTGTCTTTGAGTGCATGACATTTATTTCAATATTTTGTGTAAGAAAAACAAAATGACTGGTATAAGCTACCTGAGAATATTTTGCAAAATTTATTACAGGAATTTAATAAAATTAATGTTTGTACTTACTGTACCTATTTCATAATACAGTCAGCGTTGGTATTGAAAATTCACCTCCAGCATTTTTCTCGCGAAGCATCCGGAAGACCCAAATCCAATGATTCCAGAATCTAAAAAATAGCACACGATGCTACTGTCTCTGATTCATCAAGTGACAAAGTTTTAGCAACACATATACTGCTTATTATTTTACAATTAAACCGATAGTTGTGCGTTAGTTTCTTCAAATAATATATAATTTTGAAATCTACAGACATTTTGTATGATTTGCTTCGTTCATACCAAGATGGTTCATGATATGATGAAAACATCCTCGCCCATTCGCAAGCAGTATAGCACAACCAAAACACAGTGAAATAGGAATAAAGTATTCTGGTTCTAGGAGCTTATCGTAACATATGAAACCTCCATATGCCTCCTGTAAAAGGAGGTTAACGTTCTGAACCATAACAGTATGATAATTAATACTTTTTAATGGTACCTGTGAACTATTCTCAGATATGGCCAGCATCACTCAAACCTTCAAAAGACAGAAACGTGCGAACACATTAGTTAAGCGAAGCTAAGACGTTGTCTGCATTTACTTAGTGAGATTTTAGAATTTTCGATTTATTAATATAGTCACTCTCACAACAGTGCGCTTCAGAGCATTAACCCTGTTATTTTGCACTGGTCATCTGAAGGCTGGTTTGGCTCCGTTTACTTCTAATTCACCACGTTTTGGCTGTTCCTCACTCCTTAGAAATGCTGGCTGGGATAGTTTTCTCTTCCACCCAAAACATATACATTTCACACATGGTGATTGCGTTTGACTCACGTCCTGAATTAAAATCACAATCAGTTTTTATATTTCATTATTTTGCGTAAGTCAGTTCAGGATTCAACTCGAATGTAGATTGCGTCCAATTTTTTTTCCCAGCTTGATAAAACCATTTAAAATAATAAGAAATAACAATCAACACTTTGCTAACTATGGCGAGCGGTTGATATTATTCATAGGGCAAATTATATACAGATCAAACTACATATGGTATTAATAATGTACTGATCTAACAAACTGTTAGTAGTAATTAGCGAACCCTCTATCGACGCAAAGAATTTATTTATTCCAATGATATCTCCCTGTTTTGAAATAACTATCACTGCAACGCAATGATTTACATATTTTGTACTACAACCCTTCCTTCCTAAATTCCTGTAAAATCTATACTAATATTACAAAAGCGAAAGTAACTCTGTCTATCTGTCTCTCTGTCTGTCTGTTTGTTACGTTTCCTGGGCTTAACGGCTAACCCGATCATGATGAAATTTGACGAGGAGATGCTATTTGCCATTAGGAAGGACATAGAATACTTTTATATGTGTAAATAATACATATCTTTATATATAAATATGAATGTATGTTTGTTTGATTGTTTGTTGGTTTGTTTGTTGGTTTGTTTGTTCTTCATGCAAATCCACAGTTTTCATCCGACTTCGATGAAACTTTGCACACTTATCATTTGAAACAAGGAGAAAAATACTGTCTACATTTGGTTGAAAAATTATCTGTATAAATAACACATGTTGTGTCAGAACTTCGAAATACGGAGATAGAAAGACACGTTGGATGTGGACGTCTCCATACGGTTTTTCCGTGTAGTGAACTGGCAGCTCAGTGGCTAAAGAGCTTGCTTTCGAACGTCGTGGTCTTCGGTTCAAATGTCCGAGGAAGCTAAGATTTTTAAAAATTGTTATTCATCGTAAGAGTCAGGCCTGGGCCGTAGGTTATTTGGGTTGAATGTTAAACTGTAGATATTATAAAGTTAGGTGTGCAATGCGAGGCAAATCGTAGGTAGTCTTGAAATTTTGTAGGTGTACACTTTTTTACGTTATAATGATCCCTCAGGTGTTGTTCGCAGTCAGTGTGTGAGTGTGAACCACAGTAATACTAATATAAATAGCGAACTAAGTCTCTGTCTTTTTGTTACGTTTTGACGACTATATGGCTATATCGTTGTGACGGAATTTTATAAGGAAAGCTGTATGAAGGGCACAGGAAATTTTTTCCAGTATGATTAACAGTTGTAGTCACGAAATTTTGAGATCTTATCGAATAGTGACAGAAATATGTTGGAAATTGATTCTCTTCAAGAGGCAGGTTCGACGGTAGAATGATATAGTGATAGCTTTCCTGTCATATTATGCCTACTAGATATTTTTTGGGACCAATCCTTCCTTACCAACAACTTTTTATATTTAATTCTGGCAAAAAAATTCTTAATCCACGCGTACGAAGTCGCGGGTACGAGGCTAGTTGTCATACAATTTTGAAAAATTACTGAAAGGCGATGGACAGACGCATAAGATGTGTAAGTCTCTATAGTACCTTCCCATATAGCGGGCTGCCAGCTATAATTATTAGAATTCAATAATTTGATGTTCATACTGAAGAAAGCAGAAAAGACGAAGCTGAAATAGAACTGCTCTCAGTTAAACCTGCCCACGTCCACGCACATTCGTTTGTTTTTCTGTTTTTAAATATCTTG
>JARYHS010002968.1:0-62134 GCA_031002005.1 Vandiemenella viatica
ATTTTTTACTATTAAATTTCATTTTAAAGGCATTAAAATTACTTGAAAAAAAAAAAGCATAAAAAATATGGTACCTTATACACGTACGTGGCGAATGATGTGTGTTGTAGCAAGTTTTCTAAGTGTTTTAGTGGATATTACTGGAAAGGTAACTTTGGAAATAAATGAGGCACCCATCAAGGATTCAAAGATCAGGGAAATGATCGAAACAATGAGAAAAATGCCTGTAACAGTTAGGATCCTTGAGGCTCGGCCTGTGGAGGCTAAGCCTGCATGGACTCAGCCAGTGTAGCCCAGTGTGTAGAGGCTCAGCATGAGGAGGCTAGGCCTGCATGGACTCAGCCTGTGGAGCCCAGTGTGTAAAGACTCGGCCTGTGGAGGCTAGGCCTGCATGGGCTCAGGCTGTGGAGGAACAGTGTGTAAAGGCTCGGCCTGTGGAGGCTAGGCCAGCATGGGCTCAGCCTGTGGAGGCCCAGTGTGTAAAGACTTGGCCTGTGGAGGCTAGGCCAGCATGGGCTCAGCCTGTGAAGAACCGCAATATACATGCCAAGTGTGTAGATTCTCGGCCTGTGGAGGCTAAGGCTGCATGGGCTCAGCCTGTGGAGGTCCAGTGTGTAAAGGCTCGGCCTGTGGAGGCTAAGCCTGCATGGACTCAGCCAGTGTAGCCCAGTGTGTAGAGGCTCAGCATGAGGAGCTAGGCCTGCATGGACTCAGCCTGTGGAGCCCAGTGTGTAAAGACTCGGCCTGTGGAGGATAGGCCTGCATGGGCTCAGGCTGTGGAGGAACAGTGTGTAAAGGCTCGGCCTGTGGAGGCTAGGCCAGCATGGGCTCAGCCTGTGGAGGCCCAGTGTGTAAAGACTTGGCCTGTTGAGGCTAGGCCTGCATGGGCTCAGCCTGTGAAGACCCGCAATATACATGCCCTGTGTGTAGATTCTCGGCCTGTGGAGGCTAAGACTGCATGGGCTCAGCTTGTGGAGGCCCAGTGTGTAAAGGCTTGGCCTGTGGAGGCTAAGCCTGCATGGACTCAGCCTGTGGAGCCCAGTGTGTAGAGGCTCAGCATGTGGAGGATAGGCCTGCATGGGCTCAGCCTGTGAAAACCCGCAATATACATGCCCAGTGCGTAGATTCTCGGCCTGTGGAGGCTAAGATGCATGGGCTCAGCCTGTGGAGGCCCAATGTGTAAAGGCTGGCCTGTGGAAGCTGGGCCTGCATGGGTTCAGACTGTGAAGACCCGCAATATACATGCCCAGTGTAGATTCTCGGCCTGTGGAGGCTAAGGCTGCATGGGCTCAGCCTGTGGAGGCCCAGTGTGTAAAGGCTCGCCTGTGGAAGCTAGGCCTGCATGGGTTCAGCTGTGGAGGCCCAGTGTGTAGCTCGGCCTGTGGAGGCTAAGGCTGCATGGGCTCAGCCTGTGGAGGCCCAGTGTGTAAAGGCTCGGCCTGTGGAGGCTAGGCCTGCATGGGCTCAGCTGTGGAGGCCCAGTGTGTAAGAGGCTCGGCCTGTGGAGGCTAGGCCTGCATGGGCTCAGCCTGTGGAGGCCCAGTGTGTAAGGCTCAGCCTGTGGAGGCTAGGCATGCATGGGCTCAGCCTGTGGAGGCCCAGTGTGTAAAGGCTCAGCCTGTGGAGGCTAGGCATGCATGGGCTCAGCCTGTGGAGGCCCAGTGTGTAGAGGCTCAGCATGTGGATGGCTAGGCCTGCATGGCTCAGCCTGTGAAGACCCGCCATATACATGCCGTGTGTGTAGAGGCTCAGCTTGAAGAGGCTCAGACTATGGAGGCAGAAAGAATAGATGGTGGGCTTACTAACGAGGATGAGAAGGATAGTTGGGAGCTGGTAACTGGTCGTGGGAAAAATACAATTAATAGGATAAAGATTGCAGGACACTTCAGAAATCGTAGGGTAAAATGGGTTTGACAGGTTACCAGAATTGGTAGGAGAAGAGCATCATATAGTTGGCAAGAAAGAAAGGAGGAAGAAGAAGAAGAAGAATATAGTTCCGCTACTAGTTAGTAGCCATCAGGATGAATTAGGCACATGGCCATCAGGTCACAAGTTTTCGAAAACATAGTGCAACATTGTACCAGGATATAGAGGACAGCCAGGTTCACTTATGACGTCATAGTAGTTGTAGTGGGAGATGCAGGAAATATGAGGTACACAGTATATTCAACTCCTGCAGGTACTAAGTCACCATGACCATCAGCCACAGTAGAACCACATAGTGAGGTGGGTAAGGCGTTGTAAACAAAGGTACTACCTGGGTGGAAGGTTCTGCTCTTCTGGGTTTGGCCTGTTGACACTCTTGGTAGAGATGGAGTTTATTAGGCGTAGCCATATGAATAAATAGAAGGTGGCAAAGGATGTATTTTCTGAGTTGGTAGGCGCATGCCATAAGAGTGATGACTGGTTCAGGATTGTGCCTTTGTTAGGTTAGAGATGTTGTAGATCCATGATGGGACAAAAAATAATAACGAAATGCATAACACTACTGAAACCAATAACTAATAGTGTGCACAACGGTGGAAGGAGAAGGTTGAAGTTAAAAATATAAAAAAACGGTAATAAGAATAGTACTAGAAAATCGTAGAAGTATAATGAAATAAGTAACAAAATATGCAAACTTTATAGAATTACATGAACTAGAACATATATAGGATGTAATAATTGTGAGTAGTGATGCAAAGGAAAGATAACCACGGACGCTCGACTCTGAACTGTCTTGCATTAGGGACTGGGAACATGTGCAGTGTCAAGGATTACAGTGGGAAGTGATGAATAGTTTATTATAAGGCCGAAGGGTTTTAAATTCGTAATTGGCAAAAAGTAGATGGGTGGAGGAATTTAACCCTCAAAGTATATAAGATAATATTCACTATACTAACAATATAATAAAGATAATAATATAATAAAAATAATTGGATGGTGTATTGTAATTACCACTGGAGGAAGCTGTCCGTCGCAAAATAAATTCAGTTAGTCTCAACTGAACTCAAACAATTAAAAATAAAATCGAATATACAAATTCAAGTAACATTAAAATCGCCACTTGGAGTTAAGGTTCATCGCAATTAAAAGTAATTTTTTGTAAACGTTTTTCTAATTAGTATGAGAAGAGTGAAATATAAAGAAATTGAGTGAACATATTTGGATGTAACTTGAATCTTGGATTTTCACAAATTAGATTAAAAATGAATTGTTGTCGTACCCGTAAATTTTATATATGTCGACCGAATTAGGGAAAGGCTGGCAAACATTTAGATTTCAGACAGCAATGATCTTAGTAAGTGAGCAGCAGAAATTAAGAGTGAAATTCTTGGTCTGGAACACTAAGTATCTCTGTATCTCAACCTAACAGCTGTTCTCGTAGAGCGTTGTTATTTTGCTGTGGAGTTGTATTGGGTTTTGCTATCTCAAGACGACAGAAGCAGGTGATATGGAGCCGATAAATGCTGTGTATATTCTGGAAGAGGTAGGTTCACAGCTTAAAGCCGCTTACGGAGTCGAACAGCACAGCTTAACAGCAGGACACACATGATGTTCAGGATACCAGTAAATAAGTTGTGTTTGATCGTCTGAAGAAAAGTTGAACAAATGCATTTACAGTAACTAAACGATGTTTGTTAGTGTTTAATTGTAATAAATCGGCGGACGAAACCGAAGAAAAAAAAGTCCTTTTAGCAGCAATTACTACGCAAATTCTTTTTTTTTTTTTTTTTGTATGAAAAGAATCAGAGGTATGGGAATTAAAACTGAGATGCCATTTACTAGTTTTGTGTTGTGCAGTGACTGCTATCAGTGTTTTCGTCTGTGTTTATTGATTATCTGAATATGTTTCTGCTCAGCTGACGGACACCTATTTGTAGTTGTGTTGAGTATCTTGCTTTCCATTTTCAGTTAAATATGAAGTTCTTGAAATGTATTTAATATTTACTAGTCAATGGAATGTGACTGACTGATACATTTTTGTGTTTAATGGTCAAAAAATTGGAAAGTTTTACTTTTCAGTCTAAGCTACAATATAGATTTCACATTTGTTAGTATCTACAAGTTGCTAACAGAATTTTGCTGCACAAGTCTACTGATAAATTATTCACATGTGTTGCATTAGGTAGGGGTGTGTTTCTCAATGTAATGTTGTGCATATGTGTCAAATCGTTGACTTATATTTTGCTCCAGTTAGTTGTGGTGGTCCTGGAAAATTCCTGCTCTTTAGTTACTTGCTAGTAATAACTGAAGATGATAAGGTAAAAAATATTACTTAAATATTTCCGTTCAAATATATACAAGGATATAACATAGAAATTCCTTTCTGTTATGTGGGTGATTGTAACAAGTAATGTGCTATTCCTTAGCTGTAATTGACATATAACCAAAGACCAAGGTGTGAGATTTATTGATAAATTCTGTTTCGTGATGAGAACAATTGTGTTCATCACCACTTATAGTATCAGTGGTGGGTTTACATTAGTTGTGTCAGCGCACTTCAACTGTCGTTGTGTTTTTTGGGCTTTGGGACATGAGTATATCTTGGTAATTTACAGCTGGTAGAAATAATCAGTTCTGAGGTCAAGACTAACTATTCTTTAATCAGTCTCTGACTGGCCTTGTAGGTAATAGTAACTTCAACTGTATTCATTTTTTTCTGTATAAAATCACTTCTTTTCCTCTTTACAATTCTGTGTACTGTTTAACAGGACCTTGTGTTTTATAGGCATTATGAAAACACAGCGATTTTATGACATGCCCTGTTGCAAATCACTGAATTTGTATTAATAACATCCTCACTAGGAAACTTGTGATTGTTATATAAGGTGAGGATATCACTGTTTACATTAAAGATGCGAGTTTACTCTTGATGGGCCATTGACTGCTCAACATATATAATCAAACATAGAGCTCCATATTTACTCTCATGGAACTGGTACAAAAATGGAGTTAGCATCATGCATATGATTTTCTTGTTGTTTCCCCAAGTCTATTCTGTTACATCCTCATTCACTAATGACCACCACTACCACTTACTCCAATCCCACCACATGGGAAAACATTTCCCATCACTGGTCATGCTACTGAATGACAACACACCTCATATATCAATTTACATGCCTCCATTGCTCCAGCCTCATATATAGGCCTCATTACTAATCCACTTACTATGAGAATGAATGTCCGCAGGCCGACAGTATATACTAACAATGAGGCCCATCCAGTTTGCAAAACTTGCCAGTCCCCACAAACTGATTCAATCTCTGTTTCTCAGTTAGGATGATCAGCGTTTTCCCTCCTAACACAACCTCCTCCGAATTGCATAGATGGGAACTAGCCTATGAGAATATCCTGACACCAGACATCTTCCAGGCCTCAATTAAATTCCTCTCACTAGACCCAACCACTTATTAGGGACTGTACACAAACTACGTGGCTCGGTCCAGGGGGGGAGGGGGGTTCCGAACCAGGCCATAACATTTTAGGGCTATGTGGAGGGGAGGGGGGTTCACAGGAGACCAAAATGGAGCTACATGGTTTATGCACACTCCCTTATCTCTATTATTTATATTTCTTTTACTTTTATGTTTTATTTTTCACTTATAGTTTAACAATATTTGATTTATATATGTATCCTCACTTATTTATTCCATCAATAGTATCGATTATTGATCCAATACTTGAGCTTCCCCCCCCCCCCAACTCCTACACTGCCACCTTTGCCAGCAATGACATTCACCAGACAGCTGTTTCCATGTATACATCTGACTCTGCCTGGTGTCTCACTTCTGCACGAATAAAGCTGTATGCCAAAATATGGCGCTCTTGTTGTGTTTTTTTGTTTTGTTTTTTTTTGTGTTTGTCATTCCCAACTACTTTCATCTGTGGTAAGTGTTGGGTTATATTTTCCTATCCTTCCTCAGTTTTTTACTATTGTACTTTTAGAGTCGATGTTAGTTGCCTTTCTAATGTGAGCCATATTCTTTTTAATAATATATACATTTATTTGAATAGCAGTTTAGTAGTAGTTTTTGCCTTCTTTTGAAAGTTAATTATTACCATTCCTCCTGAGATCACCCAGTATAATACAAAAAAGATCATTCTTGATATACATATGATAATTTTGCATTGGCTTTTGTAAATTTAAAAGGGCTTTCTTGTAACCCTTTATAGGATTATTTTTCTTGTTTGATTCCTGCTGCTTACATGGATTTTTTACAATCACCATAACTGACCTTTGCCTATGAGGAAGCTTACTTTGCCTGTATGGAGGTTAATACTTTGTCCTGCCATTTGGTGGAATGTATTTTGAATCCTGATCTGATCTTGGCTATACCATCCAGTTTCTTTTCTCCATTGTCCACCAATCCTTTCTAGACCCAATGAGATGAATGATCCATAATGCTACAGACAAAAGAAAACTGCAAAATCTCTCAATGGTTGTAAATTGCCTTTGTTTCCAATTATCCAGATCAGCTATGATGTATATGGTTGATTTGTGTATCTCCCAGATCAGTCATATATAAAATATCAAATAATTTTATCAAAAGTACTCAAACCGGTAAATGATAATTACCAAACAGATTGATGTGAACCTGGTGGGCGAGCAGTAATGTCATTCAGTGTGATGTTCACGTGAATTCTAGGCCCTACGATGTGGATTTTGGTTTTCCATGGTTCTCCAAAATCACTTCATAAATTGCTATTCCCATTTCTTTTTGCTTGATGACATTTCTCTCCTAGTTATAATAATCACACTGTGGGAAAGATATGAGACACTAACAAAGAAATTAACTACATAATCTAGGATGTTTGTTTATGTATAGGGTGATTCAGGAGGAAAGATAAATATTGATTGGGGTGCTAGCATGAACAATATTGGAGTAGAAAGGATTCATATAAACATGTGTCCAATTTCCATTGTTTGGTGATACAGGTGCGGGAATAATATGCTTAAAATAAACCTTAGAAAATGATCAAGAGCACACAAACAACTTATTGAACTACTTTATTCATACAGAAACACACCATAAAGGTTTAAAATTAAATGTTTGAAAATCCCACCAATTTCAATACGCATTGCACTCCTTGCAGCTCTTCTGAGTACATCTTGGTGTACTTTTTATTTGGGTTCGCAGTGTTACAGTGTGAGCTAGTAATTCATGTTTTATTCTCAATATTCTAGCACTTGTTTCTCCTTAACTAATAGAAATCAGACATGTGTATATTTGATCCTTTTTTACTCATTTTTCACTTCATTGTATTAAAACCACCTGTTTCATTATTCCCCATTCCTCCTAAATCACCCTGTGTAATTACAAAATAATCCATTCTTAGTACACATATGATAATTTTGCCGTGGATTTTATAAGTAAGAAAAGGCTATACGAATAGACATTCAGAGTTTTACATGTAGTCATTTATGGAATTATGTTTCTTTTATTAGGCCGTATGTTTAGATGATATTCTAAAGTAACTAATTTTAAATTTACAAAGTGTTTGGGACTTGAGTATTGGTTGTTGTTTGCTTGTATTGAATGTTTGGTTTCATGTTTCAAACAAATAAGGGTCATTATAAACTTTTTTAAGAAATAACTTTTCATATTTGTATTGGTGTTATACTTCCTGCATTAATGTTGTCGATTTCCCTTTTTAAAATTATATTCCAAGTTTATTGTATATTATACTGTATTTATCATTATTTCCTTCTTTTTAGAATATGCTGGAAAATTCTGAACAACAGAATTTAAAAATGGATCCTGATCATGATAGGTAATGTAATTTCCTTGTTATTAAACAGTAAGCTTCTGTTTTAGAAATTTATGTTACTTTAAAATCTAATCAAGACTTACTACAGCATTAATTGTAGATTATTCTGCTGACATATGTCATTTTTTCTATAGTGAATAATTTACCTGTTTCTGATAAAATTCTATATTAGCATAGCAAGTGTCTGATATTGAAATTAAAGTTTTATATATTTCTGGGCCCAAAGAAAGCTAAGTAATTCCATTTCACAGTATCATTAAAAATGTTTAACTCACTTAAAAGCAATACATTTGTTACAGATTAATTACGTTTATCATAGCACATAGTCATGGCCAAGAGGGGGGGAGGGACATTTACTTTGTTAACTATGCAGAATCACATCAGGTATGGAAGGTGAGTGGTAACACCCTGGCCTTGCATGTGGGAACACACAGGCTCGAATCCCTGTGCGGCCATTTAGATTTGGGTGTTCCATGGTTTTCTCCAGATCAACTCAGATGAAGGCTGGGTTGATTCCTTTGAATTGACTATGGCTTAAAGCCTTCATGTTCCTTGCTCCAAGTCTTTCTCCACCACTAATCACCTCAACTTCTATGATGTGTAAAGCTATAATCAATAAAGGTGGAATCCTTAATAGCTTTTGTGAATTATGTGATATAATGCTGCAAAATTTAATTGCATTTAGTGGTAACATATCACTGGAAATAATACATAGCTTGTTCACTTTTTATGAATCTATATGTAATTATTTTTTCTCTTCCAACTATTTTAACAGCTTATTTTTCCCAAATATTTATATTGTATAGTCCCTCAAGTAATTGATGTTTTTGTACCTAATCATTTAGCCTTTTATTTCCTGGTGCATTATTGTTTAACCCCTCAGCTTTTCTCACTTGATGTAACTGATTCCCATGTTTTTCCTTGGTTTCTTCAAAATTATCTTCTTCTTCTTCTTTTTTTTTTAAAAAAAAAAAAATAATAAAAAAAAAGAAAGAAAAGAAAATAAGCAGGGAAACCAACCCCATTTCTAAACACTTTCCTGGATGACCATGGCTTTTCTGTCAGGTTCATCCAACCCTAGCCAAGTAACTCCAGACTTAAGGAGCATGAAGTTTGCATTCACCTCTTCCTGTTAGAAATAAAAGTTGCTTCCATTATATCCTTTGCATTGCCCAGAAGTCATGACTTCAATATAGGGGACTCATTATTATTAGAATTATCATTTAACTAGTTAATTAATTTATTTATATACTGTTTGTTTTAATATTCTAGACCCTTTTGTTATATTAATAATTTTATCACCACCTGTGATATATATATTTGTATATAACATCTCAGTCTTTCCCAACGTATCGATAATTCATGTAGTTGTGTAATAAAATTTGGCATATAAATACCTCCCGAACCACATGACTCGGCGTCTATTACGTGAATAATGTGAAAACTGAAATATTGTATACGTTTGTGTTTGCCATATATGTTTTTCACCCATTGCGACATTTATGAGTCATTTTCCCTTTCCTTTGTCATTTATATATCATCAAAGCCATTTCCATTTTCCTTAGTTTCATAAGTACAAAGTCTTGCAGTTTAACATATATCTGGTATATCGAACTGTTATTGGTTTTTAAAATATCATGTGCCAGTACGTAGCTTAAGTCATAATTATTTAGTGCATATCCTAAGTGAAGGATCTAAGTTTTTATTTTTTTGTCTTTGCAGGGTAACAATTAGATATCATCAAAGCCTAGCTCAGTGTCATGACCAAGAGGATACTGGTGTGGTAGAAAACACATCTTCTACGAGGCCACTACAGTTAGTGTGTGCTAAATGTCTGCAAGTTTACAATGCAAGGGATTTGCTAATAAGACATGTGTTCTGCCATGAATCACTTGTAAACACTCCACTGTATACTTGTGAACAGTGTGGTTTCATTTTATCAGATCTGTCAACATTGTGTGCCCATACACCTTATCATAACTGTGAAATTACTTTGAAACAAGAAATAGAATTGCAAGTTGTGTGTGCTATTTGTGCTCAGGTATTTTTATCTTGGAGTTCTCTAACAAAACATGTATTTGAACATGTCACAGCTATTTTCTGCCCATCATATGTGTGTATGCATTGCCGACAAATATTTAAAAATTTGACTGGGCTTCATCTGCATCAGGGTTCCACACATCCTTCTTCCTCGTGTTTGCAAACAAGGTAAGATTGAGTCATCCTATTTTAGTTTCTAGATAATGCTTATACTTTACAGTTATAGGTTTTTGTTTAGATCTTCTTTGCTTGATATCAATGTATATTAGGTCAAAACTATGGTTCATTATTGAAGCAATGGCTGGAGGCTACGGTACATACAAATACATGCAACCTGCAAAACGTCCCATGTAATATACCAGTTAACATGTAACCACAGCCTGGTTTCATATATGGGTTTGACCCAAAATCCTCTTTACAAAAGAATAAATGGCCACTGACAGTATTCACAGGGAACCCAAAGCACCCAGTTTCCCATTCATCATCTGTTAAACTCTATTAGAGTTATTTTTTAGCTCCACATCTGCCATCTTCAAATTAGGAACAAAGTTTTCCCTCCTGTTGGATTGTTTTAGTCAGTTTACTTCCAGTCTGTTGTGTTAGTATTGCTTCATTATTCTCTTGAAATCCAGCCTATATGATTTTGGTTAGTCTACATCTACTCCTGGATATACTGTACAATCTTGATTCCTTAGTCTGTTTGACCATTATATAATTTACCTGTATCGCCAGGGCATTTCCACATATAGAACTATCATGCATGGTTCTTAAATAGTGTGTTCTCCATGAGGAGTTTATATTTTTTACAAAATTCTAACAACCGGCTTTCTCACTCATATCTTTCTCCTAGACCAAAATTTCCTACTATATTATCCTCTTTTCCTTCTCCAGCTGCCACATTCCAGTCACCAATGATTATTAGATTTCCTACCGTTTTATATTTTGGATTAATTCTTCAATTTAAGTCTATATTTTATCTGTTTCTTCATCATCTTCCTGCGATATTGTCATATACATTTGCACTAACGTGATTGGAACAAACCTAGTTTCTACCGTCATCAAAGTAATTGTGTCACTAAACTCACCTGTTTTCCTATTCTCTTACTCATTACTAATCCTTCACCAGTAACTACACCTATAGCTTTTGCATTGATTATTCTGTGTTCCCAGACCAGAAATCCTGTGCATCCTTCCAATTATTCTCACTAGTCCAAATGATATCTAACTTAAGCCATTCCATCTCCATTTTTAAGTTCTTACCTACCTGCCCTATTCAGACTTCTAACATTCCTCGCTCTGACTCGTAGAATGTTTCTATCCATTCTGATGACTCCTCCCTGAGCAGTCTGCACCTAAATATCCAATTTGGGGGGAAGAGGGCTGTTTTACGTCTGGAATATTTTACAGGAAGAAACCCTTAGGGTCTTTAATCTAGTGACTTCTTGTTACCTTCTGCATTCAAATGCCATTGATTATTTCTCATTCATCTTCCTTTATAGGCTGTTCCAATCTCCAAGGGAAAAGGTGCCCTGAACCTCCCCCACTCTTCTGCCCTTCTTTAGGAGGCCTTTGTCAAGCAGTGGGTGACTCCTTATTGCAGGAATATTTCAGACAACAGACCCTCATCCGTGCAAATTGGGTACACCACGTGATGGAGAGATTAACATTTGGTAGGAAGAGGCTAGTAACCCTTAACATCCGTATTACAATTTACTATTAGAATATTACTGGTCCAATCAGCATTTAGTTTTCATTTATGATTGTTTATTATTCAGTCAGATATTACTGTTTATATCAATTTTTACATAAAGTGGATATTTATGGAGTTGATATTACACAATTCTTTTAATAACACCCAGTATGATATAGGCTTCTTTCAGATACTTATGAAATTATATTTCACTTTAGGCTATTGTTATACAGCATTAGAATAAAAAGAGCTGCTTGGACTAGAGATCATTTGAAATGATGTTCTTAAATGCTGCAGAATTTTATTTGGGCAGATTACTAAACTGATTTTTTTAATTCCACTAGTATGAGAAATGAAAATAGTGTAGATAAAGTATATAGTTTTATTACAAAATATGTATATCCTTAAATTGAAATAAAATATGCTATACTTCACATAAATTAATTGAAAGTAAGGTTTCGGGCTACCTACACAAAAAAAAAACCCTTGCGACATTCCCCTTCATAACGACTGATCTTTAATATTAATGTGGCTGAGCGTAATAGCATGATGTATTTATATAAACTTTGATTAGCACATTCAATGGTTAATAACCCGAAGTGTCAGTTATACCAGGTGTCTATAGTTAAGCAGTATTTAGCCAGTGACTGGCATCACTTTTACTGAATTCCCAGATGTGCCGTGGTGGTTATTTAGTGGCTAGAAAAGATTTATTCTAAAGGTCTGAAAACAGTTAAAACCAGAAAATTATAATAGATAAATATTCATAATTAGTAATTATGGATATAATATGCCACTGTCATCAAGGCAGCATAAATTAAATGAAACTAACAGTTAGTGATAGTATTGAGAAAACAGCATAGAAGTTAATATGAGGCGAAACATTTCAGTTTCCACTATGAAGTATAGCTGATGTTATTCATATGTTCTAGGCAGTTAAGCTACTTTCGAGAACTTGGCCACCTGGCAGGCTAGAAAGGTACAAGACAGTTGGCGTATCTGACATGTCTGTACGAGGGGGGACCCAAAAGTAACGGGAACTGGGCTGCGGCGGGGAGGGAGAGTGGGGGAACACATTGTTCGACCTTTAATCTGATATTGTCATTCCATCTGAGTCAGTGTGCGAAGTTGTGTCGCTGTGAGTGCATCGGTTCGCTTGTGATAGTTTTTTTAGTAAGACAACTTTTTCCATTTCGGCGAAAACGTGATGACAGATTGTCGAGAGCAGCGCTTGGCTGTGAAATTTTGTTTCCTGTTGGGGAAACTGGCCGCTGAAACTATTGTAATGCTGAAGACTGCTTATGGGGATGCTGCCCTAAGTAAAACTAGAGTCTATGAGTGGTTTTCACTTTTTAAAAATGGAGAAATGTTAATTGATGACCAATCCCATTCAGGACGCCCTCAACGACAAGAAGAGAAGAAAACGTCGACAAAATCAATGCCCTCGTTCGTGCAGACCGTCACCGAACCATTGATCAACTCTGTGAGATGTCTGGAATATCATGGAGTTCAATTCAGAGGATTTTATCCTTAGATTTGCACATGAGAATGGTTGCAGCCAAATTTGTCCCTCGCCTTCTCACAGACAAGCAAAGGGACGACGACTTCATGCATGATTTGAGCTTCAAAATCAGCTCAAAGAATTTTTCGAAAGTGATTACTGATTACAAATCGTGGTGCTATGCATACGACCTCAAAACAAAGCAGCAATCAAGCTAGTGGAAGACATATGCTTTCCTCATCACAAAAAAAACTCTCCAAGTGAAGCCAAACATCAAGACAATGATCATTTGTTTCTTCCATTGTAGAGGTGTTATGCACGTGGAGTTCATCCCACCACGTCAAACTGTCAACCAGGCACTCTACTTGGAGGTTTTTGAAAGATTTAGGGAGAGTATCTGGAAGAAAACTTTAGATCTTTGGCGCACAGGCGACGGGTTCTTCCATCATGACAACGCGCCGGCCCACACCGCTCTTTCCGTAAAGCAATTTTTGACCAAAAACGGCATTACACCGATTGTCAACCCCATCCACTCACTGGATCTAGCCCGCCGTGATTTGTTTTTGTTCCCCAGACTCAAAAGGATTATGAAAGGAAAGTATTTTACCACTGTGGAGTAGGTAAAACAAAAATCACCGGAAGGTATAAAGAACATCCCGATAAGTGAATTTAAAAACTGTTTGGAACAATGGAAGGATCATTTCAAGTAGTGCGTTGTGGTAAGAGGAGAACACTTTGAATATGATCAAATTTGGTGTAAAAATATTAAGAAATAAAGACCTTACGACGAATTTCACGTTTTTTTTTTGGGTCCCCCCTCGTAAATGATGGCATTGGAGAACTGGATCCCCGAAATATCATACAGAAACAGCAGGTTCACTGGGCATGTTGCCCTAGAGCATTGTATTAATACTCTATGCTATAAAAGACTTTACTGAAAAGTAATGTAACAATGACAGTAAACTTTTTAATTAATTTTCTTTAATTACTCCACAACACGTACCAATAAAGAAATAGAACATGGTATAAATAATGTACAAACACTTAAAATATAATATCATATACTAAAATCATTTCAGTGACCCTAGTATTTATATGTATTACAGGCTATTTACAATGTAAGAGTTGGAACAACACAGTGTATAGTGTCATTTGAATATATTATATTCTATAGAAAATTAAATATGCCTTATGTTTTGTTAATTATGTAATGTATATATATATATATATATATATATATATATATATATATATATATATATATATTGCTGCCTAATGATTTACAGATACATTAAGACAATTTATGCAATCATAATGCACTATGAAAAAAACCTTTTAATTATTTATGTATGCTTGATCAACATATTGAATAAAGTGATTGAATTTTTTCTGCACAGAGGTACAAATTGAAAATTGTTGAATAACTATGCTATTGTACTGCATAATGGAAGTAATATAAACTGCAAATAATGATATTAAACCAAACATAGTGATCCTAGTTTGGATGTAGAGCTTATGTCATTTGAACGGTAAATCTTATATATACAATAGGATATTTGTATATACGAGATTAATAGACAGACGTTGACACCGTTTGACCAATCATGATGAAAGTAGACACATGTATTTATTTTTTATAGAGGTTTATGACCAAAAAATTTCAAAAACCAGTCCACCCCCATTTCTACTACCCTTAATTTGTATACAAAACAACTTTTTTACCTGATTTGGTTGGAACCTTGTACTTCAAAATAAAGAGAAAAACCCAGCACCTCTTCCCCTTTAAATTCCCTCAGTTTTTATCAATGTTCTCACAATGCTACAAAAGACATCATTTGACAGATCACCATGAAAGTTGGCACATATATGTCTTTTTTTCACGGAGAAGTTTTCTGTCTAACAAAAACTACCCCGTTTCCCCTTTTACACCACTTAATTCTTATGTAAACCCATACTTTTTATCTGATTCGATGGAACTTTGCGTATATACTTTAAAACAATGAGAAAAATACCTGTCCTAATTAGTTTTTACAAAAACCAAATCTCTCTCCCCATTTCCATCCCTTAATTATTGTCAATATTCTTTATACAAAGCTGGAGTTTCTATCCAATTATGAATGAATTTTTCACCCATGTACATTAATATAAGCCAAAAAAACACTGTCCCCCTTTATCCGCGCCCCTTTTAATTTCCTGTGCTCTTGATACAAAGCCACAGTTTTAAATCCAGCCAGATAAATCAGCTCCTTTAAGTAGACAGAATATTCATAAAATAAATGCATTATATATACATCTTATTTTAGCTTGTACCCTAAGCTTAAACATTGCAAAAACCCATGAAAAATACGTAATTTCTACATGATGCTGGAACAGAAAGGTATATTCTAGGTACAGATTTTTGTATGTGATATGTATTAATGCACACATAGTTTATGTTTTGACTATCGAGCAGCAGCATTAATGGGTTGGGTTGAAATACAGCCTTGATCAAAATGTAAATTTACATTCTGTGTCACAGCTTCCAATTCACTCCATCCTGATAATTGTTTGGGTATATCAATGTTTAGTTTACTTCTGAAAATGGCTGGTGCCAAATTAATATAACTTGGTACACATGATTCACATCAGAAATTTAAAGATAGTGTGTGGGTAAATCAGTCCTGATTAGATCAGGCAATGCCATGTACTCTGCTAGTTGTAGGTGTAAAAGTGTTGCTGGCAATATATGTTACTTAAATATACAGTTTATATAAGAAAATGATTACTTGTGTGTGGGAAAGTATTGAAGAGTGTAATAAGAGATTTAAAATTTTTGATATGGCATAATTAGTACATGATGTTCAGCATATTTATTGACTGAGCTGTGAGTACGCATTTGAATTTTTTTTCTAGTTTACTCAACCTAGCTAAAATCAACTAATATATACATAATTACATACATGTTTTATAGATAATGGCACAGTAAAGTAATGCCAAAATGCATGAAGACTATGAAATAGTGATATACTTCATATCTGGGAGCTGTGGGGCTGTAAATGTATAAATGCAATTTCTTGTAATATTATATATAGATTATTAGAATCCTGGTCTGCGATTTTCAAATAATAGCTAGATTATTAACTATGGGAACACTATTATGCTAAATTTACTAGTTTTATTTATTTCTAGGTATCATCAAGTCATTCCTACTTATGATCTGCAGCAGCATTACACTTCTCGAAAGTGTGGAGAGCCTTTTATTAATTCTGATGTCCTAATAGCACGTAAAAGAATCCATAAGATTGACCGGGCTTATGCTTGTGAAGTTTGTGGTAAAAGTTTTAAAGAGTTTGATAAATTTATAAAACATAAAAGAATTCATACATTAGAGCACCCTTATTCTTGTAAAGTTTGTGGAAAATCATTTATGCACTATAGTCACTTTGTAGCCCATAGAAGGATACATACAGGTGAGCGACCTTATGTTTGTGAAGTTTGTGGAAAAACATATGCTCAGTCTGGTTACCTTACTACACATAAAAGAATTCATACAGGTGAGCGGCCTTATGCTTGTGAAATTTGTGGAAAAGATTTTTCTGACATTAGTAATCTTATTTTACATAAAAGAATTCATACAGGTGAGCGGCCTTATGTTTGTGAAGTTTGTAGGAAAGGTTTTTTTAACAATGGACACCTTATAAGACACAAAAGAATTCATACAGGTGAGCGGCCCTATGTTTGTGAAGTTTGTCGTAAATGTTTTAATGCTAATTCTAGCCTTGAAAAACATAAAAGAATTCATACAGGTGAGCAGCCTTATGCTTGTGAAGTTTGTGCAAAACGTTTTTCTGACAATAGTCATCTTACAGTACATAAAAGAATCCATACAGGTGAGCGGCCTTATGCTTGTGAAGTTTGTGGAAAACGTTTTTCTGACAAGAGTCATCTGATAACACATAAAAGAATTCATACAGGTGAGCGGCCTTATGCTTGTGACGTTTGTGGAAAATCATTTACACGGCCTGGTCATCTCAAAACACATAAAATGGTTCATGTTAATAAGCGTCCTTGAAGTTGTGAAATCGTTTAAGGATTCTTCTGAGTTCAAAATACATAAAATAGCACATACAGGTGAGCATCCTTATGTTTGTAGAAAATTGTTTACACTATCATATAGCTTCATAACATGTAAAAAAATCTATATCAACTAGCAACCTTATGCTTGTAAACATTGTTAAGAACTTTTTATAAACTGTAGTTTCCTAACAATACATAAAAGTGTTCAAAGCACCAAGAAGCCTTATTTTTGTAGCTTTTGATATGTAGCACTCACAAGATTGTGTGTACATAATGTTCTTCATGTTTGTGAAGGTTGACGAGAAGTTTGTAAGTGGCCAACTAGCTGTAAATTTCATATAGAGTATGTACTGGTGAGGAGTTTAATGCTTGTAAAATTGTGGAAATTTAGCAGGTCAGGTAAATTTTAATTTGTAATTAGGCACAAAATTTATATGGCTAAATAATCAAATAATAGTGGTCATTGCATAAAATCCTATCAGTCCCATAAAAAATCCATGAGATTCCATATGCCAGAAAAAAATTGTTATACCCCAAACACATGTACACATAGATATATATATATACATACACACACACAGAGTATGTATATATATATATATATATATATATATATATATATATATATATATATATATATATATATATATATATATATATATATATATATTCCCAGGTATTTGAATTGAGATGATTTGCAGAGTTGAACACCATTGATGTTAACAGACCCATCTTTTGGAACCACGCACTCCATGTATTTGGTCTTCCAGAAATTAAGGCCCAAGCTATGTTTATTGAGGGACGTTTTCCATCATTGGATTTGTTCAAATTCTAATCGAGACTTGCATGTACAATGATATCATCAGCTTGAAGTAATACCTTTTAGTTTGGAGTGAGCTGTTCTTCGGCAGTGGTTTTTTTTAACTGCTTAACATCTCTTGAAAGCTAGGTTTTTAGAGATGGGAAAGGATGGGGGCATGGAATGGGAAGGAATTCGGTCATGGCCTTTTGAAGGAAGCATCCCGCCACTTGCCTGGAGTGATTTGCGAATCCATGGAAAACCCAAATCAGGATGCCTGGACAGGGATTCGAACTGGAGTCCTCCCGAATGTGAGGCCAGAACGCTAACCATTACACCATCACGCTAGGTGTGGCAAGACAGATGATAAATAGGAAAGGGAACAAAGCTGATCCGGATGAACACCAACACTGATGGGAAAAAGTCAGAACTTCCTACAGCACGTGAAACATAACTGGTGACAATACGATGTAGTAGCTGGATCGGTTCAATTTATACCTCTGGTTCCCAATGCCATCTCAGTGAGTAACTGATTAGATCTCTAGGTACCATATTGAAACCCTTTTCTAGATCTAATAATTAAATGTGCCGTGATTTTCCCTTTCCAAGATGTCTTTCATCAAATGTTGTGTGGCATGAATAATGTCAGTCATCCCTGTGCCTTTCATGAAAGGGGGCAATCTTAACTATGCTTGGAAGGCTTGCATCCACAATACACTCAAAGATCTTCATTGTGTGGCAAAGTAGGCGAATTGGTTGATTGTTTTAGCAGTCTAGCACATCCCCCTTTCCTTTCCAAATAGGTACTGTAAAATTAGTGAACTAATTATATGGTAAAATCCATCTCTATGAGCAGAAATTCCATTTTAATTTTTTTATTTTATTTGCACCCTATCTTCTAATGTCTGGTGCCAAAGTGACGGAAAATTTGGTTGAAATATCTTTTGAAAACTATATATTTATTAAAATGGAACTGTATTAATTTTATGGGAAAATGTGTAAAAAGAATTATATTCTGCAAAATATGATAGTTTATTTATGCTATCAATAATCTGCTGCATTTTGTGTTATAGAAATTTACATTGCTTAAATTATTGGATTTACAATTTAAGTCAGTTTAGTCAGATGATATTGTATGGCATTAAGCCATAATATAGGTGTTTTTATTTCTTTTCTTTTTGCTGAGTTTGAGGTAAATATCTATAAAAATTCGTTTTGTCTTTTAATATATGGATTTAAGTCATACTTACATGTACAATAATTAAGTTCTTTTATAAATTATGTATTATATTCTCTTTCATTATTAGTTATACTGTGTGCTAAATTAAATAACATTTGTCTTTTGACATCTGCCATAATAATAATTTTGGAATATTAGTTGCTGATTTAATATAAGACACCTGACCATATTGTGATGTAATTTTAACTGAATTTGTGGTTGACTGTAAACTAAATCATCAGACTCTAGTCACATGAGCATTCACATACAATTGACGAGCCAGGGGTTTGTGAGCGTGTCGCTCGGGAATAAAACACAGACTGCGTTGTTGTCACGCTGGTGTGCTACAGCATACATTTACCAAGAGATGTTGTGAATAACTTATCTAAACTTGCAAGATAATATAATGTATATTCATAGAAGGAAAAAGTAGGCAGATGATGAAATAACACTCAAAAAATTTAAAATTAAAAAAAAAACAAAAAACATGAAGGGGAAAAATGTGAATGGTTGTGTGGGAAAATTGTTGCTGTAGTATGTGCTCCATTGCAATTAAATTAAAGAATTAAACACAACAATTTGTTTACAAAGTTAGCTCTACCAGAAATAGATTATCTGCTATTAAATCATACTGTAGCTCCCTACAAGAACTATTAATATTTCGTTATATTTAATAATTAGTACATAGTAGAACTGAAATTATATCAGGTAGTTCCACTGGACATCACGGAAGAAAAGTCAGACCGTATTATGTCTGAAGTCAGGAAAAATACTCGATGATACATTAAATAGAAGCAGAAAATATGGGCCTATAGTTCTAAAATGTTTCGGTTCTATAAGATTATAGCTTAAGGGACTGCATTACGTGCCAATAACAATTGGTATTTTTGGTTGATATTTTATATGTAGGTAAAAAAGTGGCCCTTGCAAGTTGTTGAGTTGTAGAATTTCCCCATTTTACTGATCCTCAGATTGAAAAGAGTTGAAGAACTCTGGCCTAGCATGTTTCTTCTGGTAAGTATTATGTTTCTAATTTGAAAGCTTCTAGTTCCTTGTCTGGTCTATTTACTGTTAGTGATTAATTGTTTATGCATTCTAGGAATATATTAACGAACATATAAAATCAAAATTCATTAACACTGCAATATGACTCAATAAACACGTTTTGTCGTCAAGCAACTAATTATTACATTCTTTTTCCTATGTTTATGAGAAATAAAATGCAGCTGAAGTTTATTTATTATTTTTTGTGTATGGTAGCATTCCGGATTTGCCTAGAGTGATTTGGTGGAACCACGGAAAAACCAAATCTGGGCTCAAATGGAAATTTGAACCCATGTCCTCCCGATTGCAAGGCCACAGTGTTACCACTCGCCCACCACACTTGGTGCTACATGTCTCATATTTATGTTATGAGCAGATAAAAAAATATTTAGTAAAAATATCAATATTGTTTTTCCCTTGTTTTAGGCATTGAATTTATTTAGATGCAAATTTCACTTAGTTTGTCTTTCACTGACTTATGATACCAAAACTCTGAAGTACTTCACTTAGTCTCAGAAAGTCTAAGTCTTGTACACTGATAGTTTCACGCTCATATAATAGTAATCATTCGTGAATTACCTTATATTATCTACCTATTATGAAATGGATTTAACCCTACTATGATAATATAACTCAAATTTTCATTACACATAGCATATAAGTTGTTTAAGTACTGTGTTACATTTTAGTTCATACTTCTTCTTACTTTAGAAGGTACTGATTCTTAATGACTTCAACAATCCATCGTCTTCACGTGATACTGTATACAGATAAAGTGGTACACAAATATGTTTTCATCCCCAAATCGTAAGAAAAGTCCAGTTGTGTGATTTTCCATTTGACTAACCAATGGCGACCACATACTAAAATGTTTTGGCACATATTTGTAAGTTTATTGTTTTGTTCTACATGTCTCAACTATCTACTATACATAGAGATAATGTCAACCAACACATTTAATTTTCCATTGTTTTTTTTTTTTATCAGTTTTGAAGGAACTTTTAACTTACTTATAGTGGTAGTCAAACCTATATGAATCGGCATTGCTGGACACGTCACACACTCATTGTTTGCAAGTAGCCTTCACGAATGTCGTTTGGCGATTATTGCAATAAGTTTTTTTGGTGACCTCAATGAGTATTTATGAGACTCAATGACCATCCTGTATTCTTGGATTAAGTGGTTATATAAATTGTGCGCATTTGTTTTTTCTGTTTCGTGAATCACTTTTTTCTTCATTTCAACTAGTAATAATTTCAAGTTTTTTTTGCCATCCCAAAAAGAAACTATTTCTGAAGATACAGTTTAACGATAAACGTGCACACCTTGACTTCAAAGAGAAGTGTTAATAGATGATAATATTCAAGTATACAAGACATTATGTAAGTGCTAATGACAACGGGAATCGTGTAGATAATTTAATGATATTTGAAAGTATGCCTGGTGATACTATCAACAGAATTTTATAAAATACTTGTGCCAAATATTGATTTAAGTTACTTTAAAGACATTCATGTTTGAGGAGAACACAGGCAAGTGGAATGAACAAAACAGTCACTCAGACATGGAGGAGCTTACATGAGTGAAGCGTTAATTCATTACAATAATCCTTAGAATAAAACATTGCTCTGATTAAAGTTTTCTCCATATTTCTAGGTGCATTTTGTCCACACCATGGAACAATCAACTGCTCGCCAGATAGTTTAGTGTTGCATGTCCGATGTTTCTGTCCACGTAATATTGCATATCATCCTCTGTGCTAACCAGGTCCTATCACATGGTCTCATTATATATATATATATATATATATTGATTCGGCTGTTTCTTTTAATGTGATAGTAAATATATCAGTACCAAAATACCTTTCCATACCTACACTTCTTGTTTATTTTAGCTGTCATCTGAGTTTAAATCCTACACTTCTTATGTTATTCTGAACATTTATGGATTTGAAAAAATCTTTATATGTGGAAAGAGGAAAGCTGTGTTTATTTTTTTTACTATGCGTTTACACCTCACCAACGTTGAGGATATTAGAGGTGTTATTAGCTGTGTTAATATAGCAGACATCTTTTAGGATTATGGAAAAGCAAATTTCAATACATCACATGTAACACACAAAGTCAAGCTGTATACGTTATTTTCTAGGGATGATTTCTAAAGAAAACTATGTTTTTTAAGCAACTTCATTTCAAATTTCAACCATCATTGGTCGGTGATATATGTGAGCTTCAGAAATAGCTCCTAATGTGTTAGTGCTTTACTTGCGACAAATGCAATACAGGTGGGTAAGTGGAGCATTTGAGATGCAGTCGTTATGATTTTAAAATCACACACTTCCCATCTGTAGTGTTTCTCTGTTGGTGACACATCTCTAAATCTAGTCTACATTGAAATAAGAAAATATGGGCTTGTCGTGATGCCTGATCACATTGTTTCATCCATGTCTTACCGATATTCATTCATCACCTCATGAGAGGTAGCTCACGAGCTATTGAGGTGTGTTTTATGCATGTTCATCAATAGATAAAAAATTGTAATTTTCTTTGGACTCAAATAAAATGATACAAACGGCCAGAGAAAACATTCAGTCGTATGTTTACGCAGACATCATTGGTAACAGAATGTATCTATTGAAAGATATTCTAGTTTCGGGATTAACATGTTCTTATTTATTATATTTGCTACAAGCTTACTGTGGATGTAGGTAAATATGATTCTTTTGATAGACAAATGCCCCTATATTATTCCATTGATTCTAAATTAACTGAGCATATTTAGAACCAAAATGTTTGTATGAATGCCAAAGCAGTGAAGTGTACTGTACTAAAATAGAAATTAAGATACTGACAAATGGATCAAGTTTTATTGTTTTGTTTTAAGTTTTAAGGGGTCCATAATAAACAAATAGGCTATATATTTCAAATACCTGAAATCATGCAGACTTCAGAAAGGTGTTATGTTGAAACAAGTTTGGTGTGTAGTTTGATTTTCATCATTCCTCTCAATAGCTTCAATTTTATTCAAAATTCTGACCTGCTGCAATTGCTCACAGTATATTTATGTTCGCATTTGAAGGCAGCTCTGATGCCATTGTAATAGAATTTGCAGTTAATTTCAAGTATTTTTTAATAACTTCTGTACTATTATTTTTTAAAATAAACTACCAATAGAGCAAAAAATTAAGAAAACCTAGGTGAGCCTTGTTTCGCTCTGAAACAGAATATAATATTTTCTTGTGCCACAAAAAAGAAGAAAGTTTTCCAAATTACACTACTTTTGTATTTAAACAGTAACTTACAGAAATTTCACCAATTAGCCTCTGACTGTGAATACAAAAGAATATTTTTCACTTGCTCAATACGTATTTATCTCGGACACAGCAATGTTTCAGAAAGAGCTAGAAATGTTAATTACTTAATTAATATAACTTAATTTTTATGATAGTAATCAGTTTTTTCCATGTACATCATAATATACATCAATGATCTATGCGACATAATAGGGGGGATGAAAAGATTATTTGCCAATGATGCTATAATTTATCACGAAATCAAAACCCAGGACGACTGCGCTTTGTTACAAGACGATATTATGAAAATAATTGCGTGGTGTAAAGATTGGCAGTTGGAGTTAAACGCTAAAAAGTGCCAAGTCATGCGTGTAAGTAAAAAGGTGACACCATTTAACTATGAATATACGATTAATGGTACTATCCTTAGAACGGGAGATTCCACTAAATACCTAGGGGTAACAATTCGTAATAATTTGTCGTGGAATGAGCATATCGAGAATGTAATCTGAAAATCAAATCGTATACTCCGATTTCTAGGTCGTAATTTAAATCAATGCACTCAGGAAGTTAAATCGATTGTATACAAGTCACTAGTACGTCCTCACTTAGAGTATTGTTGTTCTGTATGTGGTCCCCATCAAAAGGGGTTAATGGAGGCGTTAGAGATGGTCCAAAGAAGAGCCGCCAGATTCGTGACAGGTATATATAGTTTGAGGGAAAGCGTAAGTGCGATGTTGAAGGAGTTAGGTTGGGAAGACCTGGAACACCGAAGGCGTTGCTCTCGACGGAAGCTAATTGAAAAATTCACGACAGACGTATTTCGGAATGACAGCCAGCAAATATTGCTACCAGCAACATTCATATCTCGAAATGACCGCGAAAATAAGATAAGAGAAATCAGGGCCAGAACCGATTCATTTCTGTACTCATTTTTCCCACGAGCGATTAGGGAATGGAATAGAAAGGATTTACCGGGCGAGTAAACTTAAAATCCGACAGGAGTAGCTTTCGATAAAGCACTCCAGCCATCCTGATCTGGGTTTTCCATGGTTTTCCCAGATCACTCCGCGCGAATGCGGGGATGGTTCCTCACAATAGCCCATGGGCGCCTCCTGCCATATCCCTTATAACCCTTCCAAACCATAACCCTTTTCGATAGGTGCAATGCACCTTCCGCCAAACACTTTTAGTGAATCGTGGAGTAATAATAATAATAATATATGATAAACCTAGTTAACAACATTCTATCACATAAGCAAATAATGTCATCATGGATTTTCTGTTGCTTCATATAAGAATTAGTTTTTTCCTCCAACACTGAACTACACAATGATTTCTCACCATGCTTTATCAGTTGCAGGGTATCTCACTGCCGATAAGAATATTGGAGCGAAGAGCTGGATAACCCGTTTTTAGAAAAATGTAATAAATGGCTGCTTATAAACACAAAAAGTATAATGTGTTAGTGATCATTCTGCTCAGTAGCGGGCAGAAAAATATCCATTACCCGAAAAATAGCAGTAGGATTTCCAATGCAGTCTGTAAATGGGCCCATACTGGTCAGTACGTTCATTCACATTTACCAATGCTTCCAGATACCTCTCCTGCAATGTACAACATGTAACACAATTAAACAATTTTGCATATCTTTAAACTATGGTGACTGTCATTCAAAAATATTCACACTAAGGTGTCCATAGAAGAAACTGCAGGAACACATCATGTGACATACCTTTTAATCTAAAACACCAACCGGTGAGACACTTCAGTGTTGGTCTTAGTCTGTAGTTAATGTAGAGTGTGTACATTAATAATACAATAAACCAAGGCTACTACAGACTACAAAAGTTGTATCCCGTGAACTCATCATTGAAAACATAGTTCTGTTTACTAATCTCACTACCTTTACTAAAATTTAATTGGATGGAGCGTTTGCTATAGTGGCAATTTCCCTACTTACTTATTTTTCAACTTTCCTTTTCCCATTTTCTTTTGCACTCTACCAATTTCAACTTTAAATTCTTTTAGCGTCTTTTGGTACATTTTTGTTTACTCTTGATAATTTAAACCAATTCCTTACCCCTTAGCTACAGAAGAAAATCTTTCCATACCCTTTTGCTTGAAATTGAGTACCAATCTGTGGTCCTGGTCATCGTTTCACTTTTATGCATCTCCCCTTATTTTTATTCCTACATCTATCCATGCATCATCACCAAAATACTCGTATACTCCCAATATTCTCGTCACCCTAGTCCTGCCAGCCATTTGGGGATATCAAGCCATAGCAAATTACATTGAATAAGAATATTCCAGAACAAAACCCTTGGGTTATCAGTGAAGGGCCATGGTTTGTATGCAACAGCCAACTGAACACAGAGCTGACCCTCACATACATCAATCATTTTAAAACAAAATAACCTACCAGCTCCTGGAATAGGATTAATGAAATGCCTTGTGCAATCTTCATTAAAGCAAGAAAGAAACCAGGTAGAGCAAACTCCCTCCTCAAGATATTCCTCTTTCAGACAGTGGTTTGGAAGAACAAGTGAATTAATAAAAAAAAAGGTATCTTGATACACAAAAATAAGTTAATACATAATATGGATATATTTTGGTTGTTTAGTTGATGACATATTACTCTCCTCAGTGCTTAAAAGGTCAAGGTTATCTTTGAATACAGCTGTAATTTTAAGCAAAAGTAAAATGGTTACAAGAAAAGTGTGAAGTAGTAGAAAAGGAAATGGTCATAGGTAAAATAGATGTTGCATATAGAAAGAACAAACAAAATTTTTGAGAAATGAAGAAAAGAGGCGTAAACATTGAAGCTGCTGATGCGAAACCACTTTTAAGCTCAGACGACAGAGCTAACCGATGGAAGAAATGTATTGAGAAACTTTATGTGGCGTAGGAGTTGTACAGTAGTGTAGTGGAAAAGGAAGGCGAATTCGACTTTGATGACTTAGGAGATCCTGTATTGAGGACAGAATTTGATAGAGCTCTGAATGAAAACTTCTGAAATCCCTGCAGGAAGATTATTCAAATTGATGTCAAAAAGTTATGGAACTGGAAAACTTCCAACTCATTTTAATAGTAATATCATCTTCACACTTCCGAAGAAAGCACAAGCCGATAAATGTAGAATTATCGCACCATTAGTCTAACATCACATGCTTCAAAATTACCGACCAGAATAATATACAGAAGAATGGTAAGGGTAGCAGAAGAGATAGCAGGTGAAGAGTTTGAGTTTAGGAAAAACTGTGGTAGAAGGGAAGAGATTCTGGCTTTAAGAGTAAAACTTGAAGGGTGGATCAAGAAATACACACTTTTATGGGGTAAGTGGACTTAGCAAATGTTTTTGATAATGTTAGGTGGAACAAGATGTTCAAAATTTTAGAGAAATCAGGTCTATACTGTAAAAATATGTTATAAACTATATAAGAATCTAATGGCTATAATAAAAGTAGAGAATCATGATAGACATGTATCAGTTAAAAATGGTGTAAGACAAGGTTGTGGTCTATTCCCGTTAATATTCAACTTGTATGTAGAAGAAGCAGTGACGGAAGTAAAGGAAAAATTTTCGTGTGGCATGTGTTCAGGGAGAAAAAAAATCAGTATGCTACGATTTGCTGATGACAATGTGTTTTTAGCAGAACAGGCTGAGGATATTGAGAAACTGAATGTCATGAACAAAATAATGAAGGAAGATTTTCGACTGAATCAGGAATGATGTTAAAAGAAGAATAGCACTGGCAAAATTACCCTTCATGAAAAAGAGAAAACTATTATTTTCAAATATTTATCTAGGACTTAGAAAGAATTTTCTAAAACTCTATGTGTGGAGCACAGCTCTTTTTGGTAGCGAAGTACGGACTTTCGGAATACCAGAAATAAATTAAATTGAAGCCCTTGAAATGTACAGAAGAATACTGAAAATTAAGTGGACAGTCAAAGTACGAAATAAACGAGTTTTGGAAATGATAGGAGAAGAAAGTAGTTTGTGGAGGAAGCTTACCTTAAGAAGAGACAGGGTGGTAGGTCAACAGTAGAGGAAGACAGAGATTATAATATATGTAGCAGATTATTGAGGACTTGGGTTGTAAGGGATATGTTGAGAGGAAGAGGTTAGCGCCACAGGAAGGGATTCAGGATTGCATCCAACCATTCGAGTGATTGATGACATCAATAATAAAAATAATAATAATTTTTGATAAAAATGAATATAGTTTATTTGGTAGGTCATACATGAAGAGTCAAAGAAACTGGTACACCTGCCTAATATCGTGTAGGGCCCCCGCGAGCACGCAGAATTGCCGCAACACGATGTGGCATGGACTCGACTAATGTCTGAAGTAGTGCTGGAGGGAATTCACATCATCCATCCTACAGAGCTGTCCATAAATGCGTAAGAGTACAAGGGGGTGAAGATCTCTTCTGAATGGCACGTTGCAAGGCATCCCAGATATGCTCAATAATTTACATGTCTGGGGATTTGGTTACCAGCGGAAGTGTTTAAATTCAGCATAGTGTTTTTGGAGCCACTCTGTAGCAATTCTGGACGTATGGGGTGTCGCATTGTCCTGCTGCCCAAGTCCGTCGGAATTCACAATGGACATGAATGGATACAGGTAATCAGGCAGGATGCGTACGTACGTGTCACCTGTCAGAATCGTATCTAGGCATATGAGGGGCCCCATGCCTTTCCAACTGCGCACACTACTGCAGAGCCTCCATGCAGTGTCCATGAATTCATGAGGTTGTCTCCATACCTGTACACGTCCATCTGATCGATACAATTGAAGATGAGACTCGTCAGACCAGGCAACATTGTTCCAATGTTCAATAGTCCAATGTCGGTGTTGACAGACCCAGGCGAGGCGTAAAGCTATGTGTCGTGCTCTCAGCAAGGGTGCAGGAGTGGGCCTTCGACACCGAAAGCCCATATCGATGATGTTTCGTTGAATGGTTCGCACGCTAACACATTTTGATGGTCCAGCATTGAAATCCGCAGCAATTCACGGAAGGATGGCACTTCTGTCACGTTGAACAATTCTCTTCAGTCCTCGTTGGTCCCGTTTGTGTATGATCTTTTTCAGGCCCCAACGGTGTCGGAGATTTGATGTTTTACCGGATTCCCGATATTCACGGTGCACTCGTGAAATGGTCGTACGGGAAAATCTCCACCTCATCGCTACCTCGGAGAAGCTTTGTCCCATCTCTCGTGCGCCGACTATAACATCACGTTCAAAGTGCGTGATAACCTGCCATTGTAGCATCAGTAACCGATGTAACGCCTGCACCACACACTCCTTGTCTTATATAGGCGTTTCCGACCGCAGCGCCGCACTGTGAGTGTTTGCAAACGCATGCCTATACCAGTTTATTTGGCTCTTCAGTGTATCACGAAACAGATATTACATGTATTATGAGATTACTTTTTTTCTTTTTTTTTTCAAGAATTTCTCCATATCACTATGTGATGCTAGTTGATCGTTTGATGAGGCATTGCTCTCCAGTGCTATAGCTAGTAGTTGGCTACTGGACAGCCCAGGTAGCGCCAGACAAACGGCCAAGGAAGTGCTCTCACCTGCAGGAGACGTAACCAACCAAACGCTCCCACCCAAGAAGCTCGCCATCCCTCCCTGCGTATCCCTCACTGCAGACGCGTCCCAAAACACAGCGGAATCACGAAATACTGTACTGACCATATAGTCCAGTAACGATGTAGTTTTCTCTTGCATTATATCACGTAGAAGATTTTTTCTTATCTTCTATATATTGGTGAGAGTACGCAGAAACCAAGTTTTTGACCTCAAACACCCTCGGCACAATTTCTGTGGCCATAAAACATCAAAATTTTGGTACATTTTTAGTTTTCCGTCTATAACTCCTTCCTGATCAGTCCTAACAAGAAATACTTTATTTCCAATTTTAAAGAAGACAAAATTCCTATTACTTTCGTACTACAAACTTCTTTCTAAATTCAAAACTGAGCGAGCTACAGTTCCAAAATCAGCAAAATTTCACACTTTTCCTAAAATTTGGATTTTTACCTACTTTGCCGCTCCAAACGACCTGGAATACTTGTATATATAATTGATATATATGTATTTCTGTATGAAATAGTATATGTATGTACTATACTTTGATTACTAATAGTCAGTTCAATAATCATATAGCATTGTTGGGCGGGAGATCCCGAAGGATTGTTCGGCCGCCAGGTGACAGTGTATTCGATACGCCACGCAATACGCCCCTTTGCGGCTATCTAACCTAACGAGGTAATACCGGGTATAGGGAACCTACAGCTTGAGGTAGATCCCAAACCACAGAATCGTTCTGGCTTACTTCATATTGCACAGCAGGCTGTGGCAGAGGTTTGCACCGCGGTTGCACCATACACTAGCCGACTGGAGTTTTGGCTTGATGTCGCTACACGAGGTTTTCCCCACACACCGTCAGTCGGTTTGATGGCATGATGGAGGAAACTGATGGATATTAGACTGACCAGATATCCAAATAATCCTGTCAGTCCACATCAGTTTCCCCACAGACGACGCGATAATGGAGTGGCGTCGCTCCATTTGAACGGATGGAGCGATCGAGTATGGCCACCTTTATAACTACAACTCCCAATAGACAATTACTTTTAGTTCATTAATATAGCTGCTAGAAACTTTTCAGAATTTTTTAAAAGTAAGTCCCTTATTTATTTGGTTAATCAATGGACCATACTAATTTTCGTAAAATAAAATAATCACAAAAAAAAATATCTGTTCAGTTACCAATGTTTTGTAATCACTCATTTACCTTTTTGTGAAAAACGCGAGACTGCATAAAGATGGCTATAGTTTCGCTGTAAGGCCACAGATCTCTGTATGTTTCGAATGAGTTTTCGAACCTACAGTTTCAGAAATAAATGAAGGAAAGGTATTTCCTGAACTGAAACTTGTTTGGCCGCGGTATGGAGAGACATTCCTGCGCATGCGCGGGACACAGTGTGTCGGTGACTTGTCTATGTAAAATTGGAAATAAACAAAACGTTACGATTATTACCGTGTACTTGACTCCTAGTCAAGATAAATAACATTATGGTTTATTTACGCCATTCATTATTATTACCGTATTCACTGATCAGCCGAATATTATGAGCTATAAACCCGCCCAGGCGATAGCAGCGTCACCTGACGAGGAATGGCTACTAGTCAGAAACACGCACGGTGCATGTAGTATCAGTGAGCGTGCTATCCGTGTTTAGAATGGCGAAGGATCGCGATCTATCTGAGTCTGACCGAGGGCAGATTGAGATGGCCCGGAGGTTAGGCACGAGCATTTCGGAAACTGCACGACTTGTCGGGTGTTCGAGGAGTGCTTTGGTAAGTGTTTTCTACAAAGTGAAAACACGTTCAAACGTCGAGAGGTTGGGCACCCACACCTCATTACAGATGTCGGACGTCATAGGCTGTACAGAAAACCAACTGATCGTTAGAAATACAAACCATTACCACAACAAGGCAAAGCTTTACGCCTCGTCGACTTCGATGTCGATAGCGACAGGAAAGGACTGGGAGCAAGGAGCGGGAAGGAATTCGGATATGGTCATTTTAAAGGAGCCATCGCGGAATTCACCTGGAGTGAATTCTGGAAACCATGGAAGAGCTAATTCCGAATGGCAGGACGGGGATTCGAACCCGCTTCCTCTCCACTGCGAGGCCAGAGCGTCACCACTCACCCACCACGCTACGTGCGAGGCGAAGAGCTGTGAACTTCGATCTACTTTCTCCTCCTGTGTCTATGAGGCAAATGTATTCTAATTTGGTCCAGGTCACACTCTCCGAATATTTACACACACAAAATTTGCGGCAATTAACATACGAAAAACGTACCATTTATGTATCTCGTCACTACATCTGAACCGGAACCGATTACTGTGCAACAAAGAAAATAGCAAAAAATGTATCGAAATTCACTATTTTTATAGCGCGATGGTGATCGAAAAACCAGTTAAAAGTTCCCCAAATAAGCATTCGTCACGTATGTACATTTCTGAAATTATTGAATTGTGTATATAAAAGAATTATGGATGGAGGTATTAACGTTTGTAATATAAGGTAAGTTAGGTAACGTAGTTTAAAGAAATCATTATACAAGCCGCCACAGACAGCTGAAGGTCACGTAGCTTAGACTGCTTAAGGTCATATTACTATCTTTTCCCTAACTTTAAACCGTTCCGGTGTTACTAAATAATCATCTTATGCTGAGCTGGACCGTGTGTCTTTGCTTTATTATTATCGAGAGGATTCGATGTAATCGAACTAGGCGGTCAGCTCGAATAACAAGCAGACAGCTGACAGATTCACAGAACGCGCATCGGTACAGTTCCTCCCGCTGCTGAGCTTTTTTTAATTTATTTGACGCAGCGATATTATTCCAACTAGACTGCCAGGTGACAACTCGCCTGTAGCCTCAGACACAACGAATGTTGCGCCAGGACCGCCAGTTTACTGCGCAGTGTTTTGTGTCACTACATGGTAAATATCTTTTATAAATCCCGTATGGTTTGAAGTTGTGTACTGTCGTCGAAAGCACCTCTCGAATCTGTTCCCCGGGAAGTAATTTACTCACCACGATTTGAGGAGTGACAGTATTTTATCGACGCATTAAGATGATAATTATTTTCCAGCGAGATTTTTTTATTTAAAGTCTGTTCTTGGAATACATGCACTAGCGTTAAGACAGTATTTTTGATACTTATTGTTCGCATTTGACGAGCAACTGTTTCAGATAAAACACCTCTATTTTTACCGTCACATTCATCCAAATCTGTTAAAGTTTGTAAATTACTCCCTTCAGCTAGAAGCTGAATTTCCTGGAGTAGTGTCTATATATATTAGTAAGTACAAAAATAAACAGTTTGTCGTTAATCTGATCTAGTCGGTAGTGAGTGGTGCAGTAACATCTCTGGAGTGCTCACAGAGTCTACAGCCTCGCGTCTCATTGCGCAGCGCCTGCGGTGCACTCTGTGGGTGGCTGGCGGAACTACCAACTGATTTGACGAGAATTACTCACTTTTTACAAACGACCAATCTCGACGGAGCGTGGTGGCTGATCGGTAACGCTCTGGCCTCGCATTCGGGAGGACGCGGGTTCGAAACCCCGTCCAGGCATCCAGATGTTGTTTTTACGTAGTTTCCACAAATCACTCCAAGCGAATACCAGGATGGTTCCTTCAAAAGGCTATTGCCGAAATGTTTTCAGTTCGTTTTTCCCAATCCCTTTCCCCATTTAACTACCTCAACATAACAAAAAAAAACTTTATTTGGCAACTTTCTAAGTTATCAATTAATTCCAAGCAGCTAACCCCACAGTTGAACAACATTGTGCTGTAACATAAAAATTTTCGCAGACTGGAGAAATATTTCCCTTAGCCGCGTAACAGTAAAATTACATTAGGAATAAACACATCGGTGCAATTACATGCGGCCAACAAAAAAAAAAAAAAAAAAAAAAAAAAAAAAAAATAATTGCATATTGAATATTCGCGAGTAACAACTATTTCTATTCAAGACGGAAGGCAACGTGAAGTTATCATAGTTTTTTCATAGTTATTTCGTCGCACGCCTCAGTGCCGTGCAGTGGGTGTGGCGTGAGACTGTTTTTAATATTACTTCAAACAGCTGCTGGCGAAGAATATAAATGTTTTTAATGACTACTGATTTATGTAACAGTGACGGATGGTTTAATATTAGTCATCTCACTTTTTAAAAAGATTATAAATAACAAGGGAAGAGTACAAGGGAGCGTCAATAAATCACGTGGCTCCATTTAGACCTCCTGTGAACCCCTATCTCCTCCCTCCCCTAAGTAGCGCTACGTGGCTTTTGCCACTACCCTCCCCCCCCCTCCCCCACGTAGCACGTAGCATTTTTCCCTTTTGATTCCAGAACACATTTTGTACTGTTTTCTCTTGTCAGACTATTGTAAATTACATACAGAGATAATTAAATGAATAAAATAAATGTTCACATGCTATTGAGTATTCTGTAACTCATTTTAACTGTGACAAATAATATGAAAGGAAAGCTACGTGGCCTGGCTCGGAAACTCCCCTCCCCTCTTCCCCATGTAACGCAGCGTAGCTTCGAGCCAACCCGTCCTCCCACCCCAGACCGAACCGCGTAGTTTATGGTGTGATGAGACAGTAATTTGGTACTAAAAGAGTAGAGTGGAAAGGCTAGTGCATAAGAATTAATTGGTCATCAAAATGCCAGAGCGTAATTGTAACAATAAGACTTAGTCTAGCGACAATGAGAAGGTTCGGTAGAAGGAGGCCCGGCAGTGAGCATATAGAGTCAGTGGAGACCGATGGGCGCATGATGTAGTAAGCATGCGAATTGTGTATGTAGCGTAATGCACGTGGGACGGCAATTTAAGCTCCTGAAAGACAAGTGGAGTAACTTTACTGTTATAGTTGATGAGTATTGAAGGTTTTAAGCAGTTTGGAGAACTATACATGAAGTTGAACTGTTTAAGTGAAGCGCTGACTTAGATCAGGAAAACATATTGCTCAAGCCTGGGTCTACATTATCGTAGTCGGATCTTATCCACGGTCAAATTAAGTGATGTGTGTACTTTAGTAAGCGGTCATATCAGTTGAAGTTTGTGGTTGATTATGTACAATCAGCAGAAATAAACTTATGCATTCCAGTTTAACAAGAAACTACAACTTTCATTAAACTAAATCCCAGCTCGCTTTTCCCGACACAGTATAACGATCCAGCTGCGCGGGCCGCATGCTGACCTCCGGTTGGACAACCCTGGTCCAGTGTATTTAGTGTAAGGTTGCCAACCATACTTTTTTACACAACTCCATGTTTAATTTTTTGTCGCTACAATCTATCCGAGCCAATGGAGTTGTTTGGAGAAAAGTGATGGAGGAATAATCTTGTAATGACCACTATACTTGGATAAGGAGGTTGTGCAGGACGACCTGCAAAGGCGGAAATGTCTAGTAATAATGATGATTATGGTATTCCTGGTAAAAGAAGCAAATTTTGAAACGAAATTCTCGTGTACGAAATTAATGTCCAAACGACATATTGCTGCACAGAAACGCACACCATGGAATCTCCCCCGCCCTTACGCCTGAGGAGAACATAAGACGTTACTGATCCACGACACAAAACTTATATACATACTTGAAAATACAGGAGATAAACTGTTCAGTTATAAAGATAATTCTCTCTTACCTTCTCCTGTTTCCGCCATTTCAGCTTTCAACTAAAGAGTAATTAATGCAAAATGGTGGAAGAGGGAAAAAAAGCAGTTCTTAATTTAAATGAAAATGAATTTTTCATTTATCTATACATCTAGATTTAGAATGTGACATCAGTTATTGCAATTTAAAAGGAAACAAAGCATTAATAGAGAGCTATGTAAAGAAATAAATATGTAGTTAAGGCAATAAGTACTTAGTTTTAAAAATACTTTTCTTTCTTTATTGTATTTCACTTTCATATTCCAAAGAGAAATACACTTCTTCCAAATACGTTGGCAGCCCTGCTTAGTGTAGAGGCGCACTTTGAGAAACTAGTGGTACCGACAGCCTCCACCTGGGCGCTGTAGCGCTGTATTGTTCGTTGTAGTCAGCCATTGTGTGGTTTGTTGTTGTGGAGAGTTGGTGTCTTGCCCGACAGTAACTGGTGAGTTAATATAATACTGTTGAACAAGGGCGTAGCCAGGTACGGGCAGGGGGGGGGGCAGCTGCCCCCCCCTAGCAAGTTGTCGGTAAGCGCTCGGAGCATATTTTTTTTTTTTTTTTTTTTTAAATAAATTGAAAATATTTGGTACAATGACTTTAATTTGACTGAGCCTGCCGGTCCACGCAATATTACTTCTGTCTTTTAATGCACTACTAATTGTATAAAACTTTTCCTGGACATTACCATTGTTGACAATACCCAAATAGCCTTAAGCTAACAAAGATACGCATAGACGTCCGGTTAAAACACATTTGGCAATCTCGCCCTCTAAACCTGTGGACAAAGGGATGACGCGGCCACGAGGGAGGGGGCAGCGGAGAAAGCACGACCTTGGCCATTCTGTCGTCACAGGATGCGTGGAATGTAGGGAACGGCTGAGGTAGCACAAAGCGGGTGACTATTGTGTGTTATAGTGATTGCTGAGTGCTGGCTGACTGGACTCGTTCACAACGCATCACTTTATTATTGTGATATCACCGGAGTGCAAGCTAATCATTTACGTACAAATGGATATAAGGAAGTTTTTTGAAAGTAAGTAATTTGTATCCACTCTATAACTGTTAAAGATGGCTATATATTTACGTACAGTGCCTACATAAAGTTCGATTTTTATTTAGTATCTATGGTTAGCCACATTCGCTTTTATTATTATTTATTTTTATTACCAAGAGACGATTGCTAAAAAGCCAATAACGTAAGTGAACATTTGTCAGAAAATATTTATTGCAATTTAATTTATAACTGCCGCAGTTGCCCGGATTCACCCGGATATAAGCTGGTTGGTCCAACAGTCAAGTTGTTTCAATGAGTCTGTAGCCGTTAATGAGAACCGTATTAAGGCAGCGCTGGTCCTGCAGCAAATGCGAACCAGAGATCTTTGATTTGCTTTAGGTCTTAAAGTTTAAGATATAAAATAAAACGGCACATAAACAAAACTACCTTTCGTTATTCAATGTGGGTAAATTTAGAGATAAGGGAACATCCATAAACCAGGTAGCTCCATTTTGGCCTAATGTGAACCCCCCTTACACCCCCCCCCCGCCCCACCGCATGGCACGAAGGTTTTTCCCTATTGATTCCAGAAGATATTTTGTACTGTTTTCTCTTGTCAGACTATCGTAAATTACATACGGAAGTAATCAAATGTCGGCTGAACATCCACCCGGGTAGCCCAACATAGCTTTCTACCCAACCCCCCTGCCTCACTATACCGAGCCACGTGGTTTATGGACGATCTCTAATACTAGTTAAATCAGTATGTCCAAGTAAATCATTGTATTCATTACAGCCAGATCATTTAAACGTTCTTGTCACATTGAATTCCTTACATCATTTTTAATGCACTTTAATATTAAAAAATAACGTTATCCTCTGCAGTTGGTGACCATCGAACTCGAGTATATATTTGGGAAATATGATTCTAATGAACTTTCGATTAAGAATGTCTTTTCAGCAGCTCAGCTTGTTCTAATACTTCGTTGTCGAGAGTGTCTTTCACATTTTCTGGATAAGCGCTATCGATATTTGGCGATTTTTTTTTCAAGATTTCGTTTACTTGTAAAGACTTTAATTTCCTACACATTCCAAATACGCTAGTCACTTTAGGGAATGCTTCCATGCGTTTAGCTAATGTAGACGCATTGTCAGTTATGACAATAAACATTTGAATTTCAAAATGTTGTCTACGTGTTTGATTTTCTACAACTTTATCGAATGTAGAAAAGTCGCTAAAATAGTCCCGCTTTGAATTTCACTTGTGTTTTCTTGAAGTCAATTGCTGATATTCTTCAAAGCCAGTTAGGGCTTTGGCTATTGCCTTTATGTAAGAAAAAAAAAATGTGGACCGCACTACTTGGACGTACATGTGAAATGATTTATAAAGAAGTTATCCCGCGTCAAGGTCTTGATCAGACAACTGCTGAGTTTTGTCGCTTGCAAGCGCTCTAGAATTTTGTTTCACTAAAGTCATTATATTACCCATTACTAACGTCTCCATTTCATAAACTAGTCTGAAAGCTTTATTAAGAAACTCTACTTTTTGATCGTCGTTATTAGATATATCATCCAAAACTGGTTTGATACTGTCTTTTTTTTTTTTTTTTTTACTGCTTAACGTCTCCTATAACAACTAGGTCTTTAGAGACGGGAAAGGATGGGGGGCAAGGAATGGGAAGGAATTCGGCCATGGCCTTTTGAAGGAAGCATCCCGGCATTCACCTGGAGTGATTTGGGGAAACCATGGAAAACCCAAATCTGGATGCCCGGACGGGGATTCGAACCGCCGTCCTCCCGAATGTGAGGTCCAGAACGCTAGCCGTTACACCACCACGCTCGGTTTGATACTTTCAAAACGACACAATAGTGCCTTCGTCGCATCAGCTTGGGCAAGCAATCTAGTGTCTGATACTCTTTTTAAAACTGGAATGTTTCAACTAGTATCTTTCAATGCTTTCAAGATCCATGGATACGCTGAAGCGGAAGGAAATGGGTACAGGCTTTGAACGAAATCGAAGAAAGTGGATCCTTCAGTACAGCATTCTACAAACTCTTGAGAGTCAAATTTAATGAATGTGAGAAAAAAGGATTACTGTATATGCTGCGTACTAAAAAACTTGTAACCCACTGTTACCCACTCATCCGGTTTTGTTAAACTTTGCCCTCGACAATCTTTGATATTAATAACATTTCATTTCTTCTTCTTCCATCGTCATCATGCCAAACTGAGGAGCACGAATGAACATATTTAGCAGATGTTTTTTCTTCTTTTCCCAAAATATCTTCATCCTCTCGCCGAGCTTTTCCTACATTCTTCTGTCCAGGTGTTCCTTCTTCTGATATGCTGTTTTTTGGTAAATTGGTGGTTATTGAACATGTTGCTGAATCGGCATCTGTCCCGTATGATAACAACTGTGATTCCAATTTCCTGGAGTTCTCTTTCGTGTTTCGATTTCAATTAGCCAATTGTTCTCGATTTTAGATGAAATGGCCAGGTTGAAAATTCTTGTGGTTATTTTGTTGTTATTCATTCTGATAATATGGCCGTAGAATTTTATTCGTCTTTTCCTGAATGTGTTTGAAATATTTCCAGAATTCTGTATAGTTCATTTCGTTTGCATACAAATTCCCTGTGCAAACTGAGCCAAAGATTTTCCTTAAAATTTTCGTTTCTTGCTTTTCAATATCTCTAATCAATGATCTGCTCCTAGTAATCAAAGTTGCCTATGCGTATAATGCCTCCGATTTGATTACAGTGTTATAGTATCTTCTTATTTTACCATTTCGGGATATTGTCTTTTTGTTGTATCTGTTCCGGGTTATTCTATAGGGATTTTGTAATTTAGATATTCACGCCTTTTTGCTTCACGATTTAGTGCTGCAGGTTGAATAATTTCTCCTAGATATCTGAATTTAGTTACTTGAGAGATATTCCTAAATCTGGTTTTGTCATTTAATAAACCTAGTGAACTTTGAGCGAGGTATTCAGCAGAATGGCCTTCTATATCCCAGAATCTTACAAACTCTTCTACTGGTCTTTCACAGACAGCTTACAACCAGAATAAGATAATAAGATAATCGGTTTACATGCGGTATATCTGGACTAGAATCTAATGAAACTGAATAGTATCTGCACCTCTTAATTTCGCAAAAAAACGTGATCTCGTATGCTTCATGCAATTAGATGAATAAATTCCTCGCATGTTGTGTTGGATAAGTATGAGATACGTCCCTATCCTTTATTTGCATAAATATGTGTATGCTCAGTCAGAAATTTGTCAAATTTAGTTACAAATTCTAATAAACCTAAATAATTTCCATTAAAAAAAAAGAAAGAAAAAAAAACTGCTAAGTGTGTCCGCCAATATGTTTGTTCACAAGTCCACGATCGACACGTGCACCTTCGATTTTGCGAACTAACAGGGAAATTCCTTAATAGACTTTCTATTAATCATGAACAAAGGGGCCATCCATAAATTACGTGACACATAGGAGGGGAGGGGGGCGGTTCAACGAAGTGTGACATCGTGCGACAAGGGGGGACGGGGACGGAGTATCACTTTTTGGCACGTGGATTCCGCGTGAGTTCACGCTCGCTGTACCTACGGTGTCGTACGTCGGCCTCCTTTGACATACGCCAAAAAGCCATACCACCTTTGATGCTTTGACAAAAATATGACTTCCGCATTCTTATTTAAATGATCGTATGTCATCTATGGTCTATATCTTTCATCATAATAAGCCACTAACCTATCAGAAGCAATCACATGAGATGCAACAGGAGGTTCTGCACATCACGAAAATTCTTCCTCTGCATTGCTAGCTGGATGTGATAGGAAAGTTCTTCATTTGATAAACGAAGATGATGCTATGTTGTAAGATAATGTTGACACATCGAATGTTCCTAACATTATCCAAATCAAAAACTAATTGACTGTTATGCAAGTCATAAACAACATAAAAGAATGGGTTCAAGGTTAATGGACACAAAATTATTAAATTTTGCGCCATTCATTTGATTTGGTATGTTCTGACAATTTTCTAAATTGTTTGATTTATTATAGATATTACTGAAAATATTTTAAATTAATATATAATAATTTTGTAAGTACTGTTTAAACTTAATGATTTTTAAATTTGAAACTGAAAAATGTGTGACATCACCCCAAAGACGGCCGCGGATGCCTTAGGAATCCTTTAACAGCTAAACTGTCGCCTATCAGTGCGAACTAGGGATGTAACGAAGCTCCGCATCCTCAATTGGGGAACTATCGCGTGAAATTTTACCTCCGCATCCGCATTTTTTAATGCAGAGGTATAGCGGAGGTTTTGTTTACATTGTAGTAATTTGTTATTCTTTTCACTTTACAAGATTTGGACCATGGTCGCTTTAGGTAACTACAACGTGATTGTTCTTTTCTCATGATCTTGCTATAAATGTAAAATGAACCGAACCATGTTATTACCTAAGCAACAAATTTACAAGTGTGAACTTGCACGTAAAGTATAGCAGCTTATTCATGGTCCTACTAACAGGACATCTGCGTAGAGCTACCGTAGGATGCGCTCACTCATTCACGCTACTTGAAGGAGTCAAAATTGTTCCAAGCAATCCTTTCCACTCGTACTTTCTCGCAGCATATTTCCTCCAATCATGATCCAACGCCATAGCTTGTTGGACAGTAAGGACCCGTGTTGGTTGTGTGGGAGTCCAGTAACATCCAATATGTCCTATTATGTGTTCTTGCAATCTCTTTCACAGTATACAAGAATCTTTTATCAGCAAATCGGATCATCGTTGGTCCTACAAGTTCGACTGTGAATGGGCCGCCAGAACAGTGGAAAGGCGGGTGACGGGTACGGAGATGTGGCCTTGTGCTTGATGCTTCAATTATTCGATCTGCGAACTCAACAATGTTCATAAGACTTTTTATGACGCGTGCGTAATTATTTAAATCTGTTTATTCACTTGTGAAATCGTCCCACGTTTTTTGTTGTTGAAAGATGAGGCAGAAAATTAATCACTATGGGCAGCATCATATGGAAATAAACCTTGCTTATGAAAACGTAGTATTTGGGATAAAAATATACTTATTTTGATTTTTAGTTTAATTTTGATAAAATATTAAAATCTTAATAATTATAAATATATTTTCCACCTCCGCATCCACTTCCGCAATATATCTGCATCCGCGGATGTCAAGCTCTAAATATCCGCATCTACATCCGAAAAGATGACTTCTGTTACAACTCTAATGTGAACTGCTTTGTTCTTGTCATTTCAACAAAATATGCACGATCCTCCAGTCATTTAATCTGTCTTTCGTAACCGGGCCGAACTGTCTGAATCCCTAGCCTTGCAAACAAAACAAAAACGTTTCTTTTCAGTTTCCAAATAACACAATCTCTAACGTGAGTTTTATGTGTTAATAATATGCGATAAATGACCTCTGACAAAAACGTTTATTTTCACTGTCATACATTTTCTCTGAAGACAAAAAATTGCTGTCTGTATGCTACAATTCGCTAATTTCTTTTGCAATTAAATAATTTCGATCAAAGTTGCTTGGCAATACCATTGAAGTACATTTTACTTATAAGAGAAGATGTAGTAACATTGGAAGTATGTGATATTCTTTCGACCTCTGACAAATACAAATACAAAAACTTTCTGTCCGTCGTTAAGAGTTCTACTGGAACTGCAGTATCACTTGTGATAATTGCGGCTATATCAGCGATGGTACTACATTTTAATGAATTTGCTATCATACCATCATTTGTACGATGGGATACAACTTGTGTGTTTTCTATTTCATTTTCTTTAGATTCAGAAACATCATTACGAACATTAAAAAACTCAGACAGCTTATGTGGTTTTTATATGTCTGCTTGGATCTCTTTCTTTCCCATCTTTTGGTATAAGCTTTGCATTTCCAATAGCATAATGTCTACCTGTATCTCTAGGTCTGCTGCTCCTATTGGTTACTTTGATCTATATAAAATGGAAAATAAATTACTAAATTAAATTAAGGCTGAGGAAATTGAACTTAAAACCTAGTGACATGATCTAAACCATTCACAATGTTCTTCTGCCCAATTACATCATAAAAAGTATGTGTCATGTTGTGATACAGTACATGAAAAAATCAGTATCTAACCTTAGGCTTCAATGTTTCCCATTAACTTCCTTTTAACTGTATGTCACAGAATTTTTAAGTCGTAAAACGAATGTAAATGTCATATAAATGTATTGTATTAGTTCACAGCTATTAGTAAAAAAATAATAAAAAATTAAGCATGCCCACACAAATGTAATGTAGTGGAACGAATGACTGTAATAGTATCCACTATCCATCCATTATTTTCATATGGAAATTAACAGAAAATTATTCCAAATGGTAGGGTAATACAAACAGCTCGATTAGGGATTTCGCCTGATGTTTCTATATTCTTAACTTGCAATACCTAAATATGGTGTGGCCAGTGCTCATTATTAAAATAACTTTTATAGCCTACCATGGCGAAACGAGTAAAAAATTTAGGGGCACCTCTTCCCATAATTTATTGTTTTCGCCAATTTTAATGCGTTTATAACAAGACCATCCACCCACAATTTAACTATTTACTCTTCATAAATACATACCGGTTATGGCATCAACATTATACCAGGCCCGCCGCCAGCTGTTTGAGCGCCCGCGTGCAATACAGATTATGCCGCCCCCAGTCTAACTACAGCCAGTGGTGTACCTAGGAAACTTCCGAACAGGTTCAAACAACTGTGAAATTAACGCCCCTTCGAACATTATTTGCCGCCCCCATTGTTGCCATCACGAGTGTCGCCGGCCAGCCGAAGCAGCTGTTGAGCTAAAAAAAAAATTGTTTTTAAAAAAACATAAAAACCGCCTTAAAAAAAAAAGGCACTAAAAATTTTAAAATAACTTTATACCTTGCTTAGGAAAAAGTAAATCTAAATGGACACTATTTTACATTACTGTTATTGAAATTTTTACATTAATTAGTTATTTTTGGAGTCGGTGCCAGCTGTCACATCGCGAAGATCGAATTACTTAAATTCTTTTGGTGTTAGAGGCGAAACGGGGAGTACAAACAAAAATTCCCAATATTTTACAGCATGTTTTGAGGCAGATAGTATTATTGCGGGAGTCAGCTGAGGGAAACAATCTGTGGCTCGGCCTGATTGGTCTTCCAGGCATATCTCTGGCGCTACAATGTCAGCTGGTAGGTTGCATCATGCAGTAAACTATTTACAGTTAGTATAATATCTGCGTATTATCTGTATGTTTCAGTTTTGTTGAAACATGTTTCTAGCATTAATTTTATGTAAACAGTGACATGATTTTTTTATGTGTTATTGTTATTCCTTATTTTGCTTTCGCTGGCACCGACTCCAAAAATAACTAATTAATGTAAAAATTTCAATGACAGTAATGTAAAATATTGTCCATTTAGATTTACTTTTTCCTAAGCAAGATATAAAGTTATTTTAAAATTTTTAGTGGTTTTTTTTTTAGGGCGGTTTTTATGTTTTTTTAAACAATATTTTATTTTTAAATTTTTAGTGGTATTATAGCTTGTTTTGTATTTTAAATATGCTGCAGCAGTTCCAATTTTGCGAACTTCCTGGTAGCCCAGAGATTAAAGCGCTTGCTTTCAAAGAAGAATTCTGTCTTTATATACCACAACAACTTCCAGAACAGGGTGAATTGAGTGTTGTGTTAAGGAATGTCAGTTTACATTTTGGTGCAGGCTTTGTTTCGATTGTATCATAACATCTGTTAAAGCTGCTGGTTGATAACCGAAACATGTAACATCTGGGCATTAATACATACCACATACAGAAATCTGTATCTGGAATATATCTGTTTGCACCGGCATCACACAGAAAATATAGATATTTAATTGGTTGTCATAACGTGAAAGCTTGGGATCCAAGTTGAAATCTGTAGTACATGTTGAGACATTATGAAACATTTATTTTATAAATATTATGCCATGACTTAAAAATAGCTTAATTGATTTTGACGGGATTTAAAACTGTGGATATTTGTAAAGAACATTGGAAATCAAAGGTGAGGGTAAAGGGTAAGAGGGATTGGGCTTTTGTATACAAAATGTAGACTGCCTTTTCTGATTGATTTAAAATATACGTGTCTAATCTTCTATTGATTTCAGATAAAACTGAAGGTATGTATAAAAAACAATTAAGGGGTATGGAGACGAAGAGCAGTTTGGTTTTTGTAAAGCTAGTGTGGACAGTATTTATCTCTTTGTTTTAAAGTATACATGTGCAAATTTCCATCGAAACCAGATAAAAACTGTAGCTTTGTGTAAGAACATTTGCAAAAATTAATTGGGGTAAGAGAGTGAGTGGTAGGGTTTTGTAATCAGAATGTAGACACTCTGTTTCTTTTTGCTTTTAAGTATACATGTGCAGTGTTCCATATAAATCTGATAAAACTGTGGGTATCTATAAAGAACATTGGAAATTAGGTGGGGTGGGGTAGAAGGGAAGAGGGGTTGCGCTTCTGCAACCTAATTTAAACACAATTGTTCTGTATGTTTTAAAGTATACGAGTGCAAATTTCCTTCAGAATCTGATAGAAACTGTAGATTAAAGGATGGAAAGGAAGGAGCGGAGTTTGGACTCTCGAACCCAAATGTAGACAGTATTTTTCTGTTTGTTTTTCAGTATATTTGTGCATACTTCCTTCAAAATCAGAAAGAAACGGTAGCTTTGTAAAGAACATTGACGGTAATTAAAGGGGTAGGGTTTGCGTTTTTGTGAAAGTTATGTGGACAGTATTTTTTATTTTTCTATTTGTTTTAAAGTATACGCATGCGAAGTTCCACCGAATCGGATTAAAATGTGGGTTTTGTACAAATATTACGGGAAGGGGAGTTAGGGTAGTTTTATTTATTTTTTGGTCAGAAATCTTATCCATAAAAAATTACATATATATGCGCCAACTTTCATAAAGATCGGTCAAATGGTGTCGACTGTAGCTTTCTAAAAGAAACTGACAAAAATCAAGGGGGTGGAAGCGGGGAGAGGGGTTCAGTTTTTGCAAACCAATAGTTGGCAGTATTTCTCTCTTTGCTTTATAGTAAAAATTTGTTAAGTTCTGTCTAAACCGAATAAAAACTGTGGTTGTGTATAAAAATTAAGCGGTTTAATGAGGTTAGGGAGTGGTTTTTAGATCTTTTGGTCAGACACCTTCTTCGTGAAAAAATACATATAAGCACCAACTTTCATGGTAATCGGTCAAACGATCACGACTGTAGCTTTTTATAAAGAACATTAACAAAAGTTATTGGGGTGGAAGGAGGGAAAGGGGTTGAGCATTGGCAAACCAAATGTTGTCAGGATTTTTCTCTTTGTTTTAAAGTATCCATGGGCAAAGTTCAATAAAAATCAGATAAAAAATGTAGATTTCTATAAAATTAAGGGGTGTAAAGGGAGACATGGGGTGGCTTATTTATTTATTGATTTTTTGATCAGAAACCTTCTCTATGAAAAATTACATGTATATGCCAACTTTAATGGAGACCAGTTAAATGGTGTCAACTGTAGCTTTGTATAAAGAACATTGGTAAAAATTTAGGGGGTGGATAGGGGGAGAGGGCTTCAGTTTTTTCAAACCAAAAGTTTACAGTATTTTTCTCTTTATTTTTGACTATAAATGTCCAAAGTTTCATCAAAATCGGATAAAAAATGTGGGTTTGTATAAAAATTAAGGGGTGTAAAGGGGAGAGGGGCGTTTTTTATTTATTTATTTTTTTGGTCAGATTCTCCATGAAAAATTACATGTATATGCCAACTTTGATGATAATCGGTTTAACCAGTGTCGAGTGTAGCTTTTTATGAAGAACATTGCCAATAATTAAAGGGTGGAAGGAGGGAGGGGGTTAAACTTTGGCAGACCAAATGTTGACAGGATTTTCTCTTTGTTTTAAAGTATACGTGGGCAAAGTTCAATAAAAATCAGATAAGAACGGTAGGTTTCTATAAAATTAAGGGGTGTAAAGGGAGAGGGGTGGTTTTTTATTTTTATTTTTTTGGTCAGAAACTACATGTAATTGCCAACTTTAATGGCGATCAGTTAAATGGTGTCGACTGTAGCTTTGAATAAAACAAAATTGGCAAAAATTAAGGGGGTGGATAGGGGGAGAGGGGTTCAAACCAAAGTTGACAGTATTTTTCTCTTTATTTTTTTGTTATACATGTCCAAAGTTTCATCGAGATCGAATAAAAAATGTGGATTTGTATAAAAATTAAGGGGGGAAGGGGGTAGAAGGGGTGGTTTCTCAATGAAATTCATATGGGACCACTTTGGATGTATACCCTATCCACTAAAAAAAATTCATTTAAATTGGTTCAAAATTGGCGAAGATTTCGCTAAACATACATAAAAAAAAAAAAAAAAAAAAAAATACAGACGAATTGAGAACCTCCTCCTTTTTTTGAAGTCGGTTAAAAAAAAAAGGTCGACCGCTACTTAATATGCTGAATACGCTGCAAATTTCGTCGCGGCGACAATGGAGTGGCAACTATCGCGCGGGGCGGCGACTGTCGATCACTAGTTTTGCCGCCCCCCTCCATGTGCCGCCCGCGTGCGGTGCACGCCTTGCACACCCGCTTACGGCGGCCCTGCTCCTACAAACATTCTAAAGCAATTATAGATTCAATGTCCTACATTCCAACCTAAGCGAGGTTTGAGCAAAATATATCGATATACCGAAAAAATCTATATTTTTCATAAAATAATGGACAAATATGGCCAATATTTTTATTTTTTCTATATGAAAAATCCATATTTTTTGAAGTATTAATTTTTATTACAAATTCGATATTTTTTGTATGAACGTAATCAGTATCCAAATTGAATGCTATGGACCTATTAAGATCTGAACAAGAAACATCTGGGGAAAAAAAGAGAGCTGTTGACTTTGACACTAGCTCTCAGAACTAGATCGAACTGTTGCTTTGATATTTAGATCGATTTGTCAAACTGCCAGGACTTGTAGATAAAATCTTAGATGTCAATCAAATAGAAAAACGCCAGATATAGTTCCATCTTTGCAGTTTAATATTTGTGAAATGCCTAGTTGGCCTCTTGGCCCTCTCAAAGAAACAATAAAGAGATTAGTGGTGCAAATTATATGATTGTTAGCTTAGCCAATCCTATTACAAATTTGATTCAACAAGTAATGAAACAATCAACTCCATCAACCACTTTAGGTTTCAGTGCAAAAGAGGTTTTACTGTAAAGAATTCAAGAGAGTCTGTATCCTTTAGGAAGAAGTATATTTCTCGCAGCAGCTACCATACTGGATCCACGATTCAGGTGTATGCACTTTATTTCTGTAATTGGAGCGTCAAATGCTACATCGAAAACAAGTAATGAGATTCGAATTGGACAGACGACGAGTACAACATTCTCCAGAAGTAAGATCACACGTCAGCAGCGTAAGCTATCTCCGATGTTACTTCAATGTGGTCCACACATGAGAAACTTATCTTGGCACAAGCATTACACAAAAGATTCCAAGCTCTGGTTCAATCCATACCGAGATTAGCCACTAGTTAATAGGAAATCAGACTTGGTAAAGTGTTGGGTGAATTGCCAATACTTCACGCCGGTGCTTTCGGAAATCGCGATGAGTACCTAATATTTCAAGCCTCTTCTGAGTCGTCCCAGAGAATGAATTCTGCAGTTAACTTGGCGGCACTGGACAACATGAGTAGATGGTCGTGGAGCATGAAAAACAGATAGTCCTTTTGATGGCTATACCAAATACTGGTTTGATTTATTGTAAAAATAAACAAAGTAATAAAAGTTTAAATAATTTCTACATGTGTCTTAAATTATCTTAAATATTTTAATATGTTTGGTGAATATTTTTGGATAATTACCGGCTTTAGGAAAAATATCGGTATGGCGATATGTTGTCTCGATACATTTTTTTCATTAGTCCATCATTGCAAATGAAGTAGCTCGAAAAATACTATTAGTGTAATTATATATATATATATATATTAATGGGTCCATTAATTAATTAATAGAATACATATGTATTTCATTAATAATTTTTTAGTGTGGCATGCATATTATTAGTTTTTTCTTGCCTGCCCCCCCTGGACAAAATCCTGGCTACGCCCTTGCTGTTGAATGGCCTTCTCACTTGGTTTCGAGTAGTTGTCTCGTTATATTCTACGTGTGAACAAAGTTGTTTTATTGTTACAGTATTGGTGTTTCTTATATGCGAGAGATTAGTCATACTCTATATTCAGCAATAGTATGCTCTATTGTTTCAACTGCATTTAATAACATAATTTATGTGACGCGTTGTAAGAAAAGTTAAAGCCTAAAGTTGTAAACTATCACAAAAAGATAACCATAGAAAGAAACGGAATGTGTCAATGTTCCTAAATCTTCTTGTTGGTTTGTTATTTACGCTGTTCTTTCCAAGTTATGTTTATCGTTGCAGATAACTGTTAGTTCTATCCAAAGCAGTTTGATTGCTGCATAATTTTGTTTTCAATGTGCCACGTTTGAACTCCGCCATTGTTGCAGGTGAAGACTTCTGTTATCAACCCTTACAACTCTAATTGTTGACGCTATTGTTTTTCGCTGTAAATGTTTCTTTCCAATAGTGACGTTAATTTCTAATACTAACTTTCTCTCTAGATGAAGGCTCCTTCTAGCAAGCTGCTTGTTCTTTCCTTCTTTTTATTTTTTTGATTTAGCTTATGGCTTTACGCCTCGTTGACGTCGAGAGAAAGGGCTGGGGACAAGGAAATGGAAGGATTTGGGCCATGGCTTTTTGAAGGAACCATCCCCGTATTCGCCTGGAGTGATTTGGGGAAGCCATAGAAAACCCAAATCAGGATGGGCGGACGGGGATTCAAACCCGCGACCTCCCGAATGAGAGGTCTATTTCATGTTGACGTTTTTGTGCGTGATTCCATCATGTGTAGAATGGGGAAAAGATTTCCACTCTTGTAGCATTTGTAATGTTCTCTTATTTTCTTTTCTTCTGAATCATGTTTTCTTTTTCTAAGGTGTTTTCATTCATATAAAACTGATGTTAAAATTTATAAAATTCATTGATATGCTAGTACAGCTGTATTTGCAGTCACTAGAAGTATAAGGCGGGCGAAAAGAGTGCTGGGAGTGTATAAAGGGGATATTGTTAGAGGAATTAGCTGGCACTCGATTTCAATCGCAACGGAGTGGGAAAAGTTTATTTTGTAGGTTAGCGACTGAGGGATTACAATAAATTTCTAAGGCTAATGCGGAACAATTTACCACAATCACTGGAAACATTTGAAATTAAAATTCTCAGAGGTAAAAGTGGTGATACTGCACTCGTAAGATTTTAGATTAAAAAGTAAAAATTGTGATATTTGGAAGTAGGTGTTTTGTGAAATTGTTACCGCAGCATAAGCTTATTCTCAATTAAACTAATTAACTAATGTTCGATGTGCACTTTAATTTAATTTTTAGTACAGGGCGTTCGCCGGAAAACGCTACCCTCCCAGTCTGTTGCCGTCGGCAACTTGCTCGATCAGTGGTGCCAGCAGTTCCCGCCACACGGCACCGTGAATCACCGCACTGTTTAACACCTCCGCTGCCCCAACAGTGCAGTGCAGTGACCCTTACATTGTTAAGAACGGTTTCTTTGCATTGTAGATAGTTTGTGACTTCAGTCTCTTATTAATCAGTGTTGTGAATAAACGTTTCTTTGCGGTTTGGCTGGTTTGGGGCTTCATACTCTTATTAACCTGTACCGTGTTTGAGTGTGAGTAAAATTATGGTACGTTACAGTTTGCAACAAAGAATATTTCTCTACGATACATATGTGAAGAAGAAGTCGTTTAAAAAGTGTGGCAGTAAAGTTCGTCGCGAATTTCCTGGCGCTTTACTGCCAGCTAAATCAACAATTCTGCGTCTGGTTAAAAAAGTAAGAGAAACGGGTTCATTTTTTAACAAAAAGAGACTGTCGGTCAACCGTATTCTCACAGAGGAGAAAATTGACGATATCGCTTTTCGACTAGAACAGTCACCAAAAAAATCATTAAGTCAGTTAGGGCAGCGTGTGTCTCGAAATATGTTCAGAAGATGTGAAATGTGCATTACACAAGAGGGTCAACACTTCCAGCATCTTTTATAAGGTAAGCTAATGAATTACGTCACATTTAAATGCTTAGCACACAAGTTTATGAAGCGTAATTATTATGAAATAGTCCGCGGCCGACGGTCGAACAATGCCGGAAACTGACCGATCGCTCGCCGGGAGCAGTTTCTTCCTTGTAGCGCTAACAGTGGGTTGCGTTTCCCGGCGAACGCCCTGTATTTTGGCTGCAGTGTTTTACCACTGTTATTGCGCCTCCTAGCTGGTGAGCGGTGACGTTCTGGATTCGGATTCGGGAGTGCGTGGGTTCCAATCTCTTCTTCAGCCATCCAGATTTCGGTTTTACGTGGCTTCACGAAATCGTTCCAGGTGAATTCTGGGATGGTTCCTTCAAAAGGCAATGGTTTTATACTTCCCCGTTCCTTGCCCCCAGTCCTTTTCCGCCTCCAATGTCCTTGACATCAACAAAAAATAATTCACTGCTTGGGAACTGATTACTGAGAGTCAGTAATAGTTTGGTAGGTTATCGTGACTGCTGTTTTCTGCTGTACTCATGGGTAGTAGTTATTAAATCTGACAGTAACGTGCAGTTTCTCTGTAGCAGGACGGATATTTCTATTTGTTTAACCTTTGTGGGAGAAATTGTTATGAAGTTTTCCTCCGCGGTAATGTATTCTATCGTATGCAATAATCAATCTTCTCGCCATCTTTCCTCCAACAGCACTGAAAGTGTAACTGTTATGTTGAATTGCGAACGTCTTCATAGAAATGAGCATAAAAATGTAAATTTTATTGAACGTGAAAAACATTTCTTGGCTCTGTAGTATCAAGTTAGGTAAAGTACATAAACTAGGTGGCTCAGTAGGGGATAAGGGTTGGCTCGAAAGCTACGCTGGGCTACGTTGAGAGGGGGAGGGGGGGGAGGGTTCTGAGCCAGGCCAGGTAGCTTTTCATTCATATTATTTGTCACAGTTTAAATAAGATAGAGAGCAAACAACAGCATGCAAATATTTATTTACCTGATTTAATTACCTCCATATGTAATTTACGACTGCCTGTCATGAGAGAATAGCATGAAATGTCTTGGTGAATAAAAAGCGGAATAAGCTACTTGAAAAGCTAAGTCGGGTTGCGTGTGGGGGGGGGGGGAGAGGATTTAACAGGTGCCAAAGTGGGGCTACATAGTATATGAACGCTCCCTTATCGGTAATGTTATTATATTTTGCAATCGGCTATTGGCGACTCTGAGGCAGACGAAAGATATTTGCGGTAGTATTTCGCCGACCAGTTTGAAGGTAGTTGCAAGCTGCCATTGTTGGACACCAGGAATTACGCTGCACTGCAGATACACTCACTGCCTGTAGTCACACCTCTAGCAGTGCTCTGCGGGAATATTGTAGATGAGTAATGATCCAGTTTTTCCATTTTTCCCTGTCTCATGGATTTGTTCACAAACTTATCGATGTAGTCTGTTTTTTAAGAACAGTGCAGCAGGACAGAGGATAACAATGCATGAGTTTTAAGTCCGGTTCACATCTACAACGTAGATGACAGAATATAATTACTAGAGACCGGATTATATGCATTTCGATGTGTGCATATGCATTTGCATATTAAGCGCATTTTCACGGGTTATTGCATATTTTACCTGAAACCTATCGATGATGCATATTTTCGCTATATTTGCAATATTTTTCGGTAGTGTACGTAGTTAATAAATAAAATCTTACGTTGTAGCCGGCAAAACCTACTAACAGCACAGCTCTTAGTCTACGACGACTCCCTGAAGAACTGCGACCCATGTTTGTGAATGAAAATAAAGTGATTTCATTAACAAAGACAGCGTTTCTTACCACACGTTCTGGTGATAATACCTATTAAAAAAAAAAAAATGCTAAATTTGCCTTTACGTCAGGAACCAGTGGTAACTCGATGTGCGACGTGGGTTGAAGCTGTACTGTTTTACAGTGAACATTTCGACGCCATTAAAGATGTAGTGAACGACTTTAATAGTGGAGAGACTATGACAATTTGTCAGTACAAGGAAGCATTTAACAATTCTGGTATTAAAACCATAGCTGTGATTAGCATTCGTTTAACCACATACCTTCGAGTACTAAAAAGCTTGAAACTTCAGGTTTGACGTTGGCTGAATCCATTCAGTTAATGAATAAAATCCGATTGCCAGAGGTGTTCCTGTGTAAACTTAAAGTGAAGTTTGAAAATATTTTGAACATTAACCCAGGTTTTGAACCTTTGTGTCAAATTGAAAGTTTTAATGATGGGACGGGTGAACTTTTTCCAGAAACAATGACTCCTAACACAGCACCCAATAGTGTATATGCATGTATTTTTTTATTTTTTTACTCAATTATTTACATTTGTACATAACCGTAAAAAATATAACATTGATGTAAATATTGAGATTTAACATCAAAATAAATACTTTAAAACTGAAATCCAGTTCCGCCGATTTAAACGCTGCCATTTTGGAGCGCAACAATGTGACGTGCAAGTACACGACCGCATTGGCGTACTGTATAGCGTGGAGTGTTTCATCTCAAAACTTTCACGTTTTCTAACTAATTTCGATATGGAAGGAGGTCGAAAACCGTGTTATAAGTACTGTTTTGTACCTGTGTGCAAAAATACTAAAAGAAATACACTTTATAAAGTGTATTTTCTGGTCCCGCGAGATGCGAATATAAGTAAAAAAGTGGTGTACCACTATGAGAATAGATCTGCAACTAGTTTTTTATATTATTGTGAAGATCATTTGTACGTAAGTACTTAGAATTTATGTATTTTAGGAATTGTAACATAAAAATTCGTTACCTGTTCAAACTCTTAATCTTATCTTACTTGGAGACCATCAGACATTTTAAGAACGAATTGCGATCTACTTCATATATGTTGAAGGGTAGACAGCTTATATGTGTGTACCTACAGTCGTTTTTCAAAATGCTCACTAGATTGTGAAATATTTGCATACAAATAAACAAAAATTCTAGATGACGGGCATATACTAAATTATTGCCCCTACTTCATCAAATGGCGGCTTGGTCTATGGGGTAGGGTGCTGGCTTCATGATTTTGTGATCCGAGTTAAAATCCCCGCAGAATCAAATATTTTTACTTAATTTTATCTTCAAAAATTGCCAAGCTTCACTTCTTTATTTTATTAAAACTTCATTTACATACTTTTATAGCGCGAATTAAAATTTTAAACAAGTCACATTGCTTATAACAAATACACCAAACATAATATCGGCCCATTTATCAACAATGGCTTTCTAATATGACTCGCTCCATACCAAATGAAATTAAGTGATGAGGCGAATCTGCTAGTAAACTGGAATCTGATACAAGAATTTTGCAATGTTTATAAGCATTTGTCACTTGTTCTTCCATTTCCTTGTCGAGCTCCATTTTTCGTCACGGATAGGCCTACTATTTTATTTTCAACCATTTACACGCAACCGTTCTTGGAACAAATCGAGTATAGTAGAAAGAAAGAAAAAACTATCTTCCCAATGATACGTTATTTCATTTAAAAATACCTCTTGATGATATACAAGTAAAGAAACGACGAAGATGAAATAAATAACATGACAGGAACTATTTCAATTGAAAACGCACCGAAACAACTTATTAACAAAAAGTGAAAAAATGTAAGAATGGAGACTTTCTTGACGAATGATTGCAATGAAGTTTTTAAGGGTGTGCGGCCGATTTGTGTTGTGAAAAGACAATCCGTCGGTAGACCCGTGAATACATTACGAAAAAAAAAAGAATTTCAGGAAAAAAATGACGCTGAATTATAGGTAATATGATTTGTTTTCAATATTATTTCACCCAATAAAAGAACGTAAATGAAGATTGAACAAACTAAAAAGGTCAAGCTTGACAATTTCTGAAGTGAAAAATATCTAATTCTGCGGGGATTTGAACGCAGGTCAGAAAATTATGAAGTTAACACCCTGCCGCTTAGACCACGCTGGCATTTGGTAAAAACGGCTAATAATTTACTATATACCCGACATCTAGAATTTTTTGTTTATTTGCATGCGAATATTGAAATATTTATCACTTAATTACCTAGCAGCTTTCACTGCTCTGAGCTGAGCGCCGTAAAATTCAGATTTGTTGCAAAATTTCTTGTCATCATGAAAGCATCAATTTTTGAAAATTATCCGTCTGTGCTTTCAGAAAACCGATTTCAGTCATTATTTGGTGTGTGTATTGTAGCAAGAATACAATATCTCACCAGTTATGCTGATATGTTAATATAAACTTCAACATAATCGCAAAGCTATTAGAACTCCCAGCAACTACGCGTTTGTTCACAATAATATCGTGTACTTGGTCGTCACGATTCGATTCGACCAATAGCATCGCGTTTTGCGAAGTTCCATTTCCCGTCTATTTTTAACACTTTTGATTAATTAAAATCAGTAAATAAAAATCGAATAAATAGGAAAAAAACGTTATAGCGGTAATACTACACTAATAAAGTTTCAAAATAAAAATACTAGACGTAAATTTGAATTTCATGCATATACCCTATTTCAAATATTGCCCAGTTACATCAGTGAATGTGGAACGGACCAAACACACATATAAAAATATTTTGAGAGATCGAAGAAACATCCTAAATATTTGGAACAATACCCAATTGTTTACTTTTACAAAAGTTAAATTGTTGATTATCGAATTTATATACACGTTATTCAACTACTTACTAATCACATGCCGATTTTGAAATAAAAACTCTAGAAATTACTATTTTCATATTATATAATGTTGCATATTTTGACTCCTTTCGACGCTTTTCACCCATATTTGAAGCATTTTTAATGCATATATCTAGCTTTTTGTGTAGCATGTAATCTGGCCTCTAATAATTACATCCATTATGTATAGACATATTCACATCTACCGCGTATGTCCGTGCAGACACATGACGGTACCCGACAGCATTGCAGGAAAAGGAGCGTCAATTAATTACGTGGGGTAAAATGGGGGGGGGGATTAGGCGAAATCTCACCAATGGGGGCGGAGGGTCGACGAAAATCACACGCGAGCTTTTGAAATTCTTGAAGCACACAATAGAGCTAAAAATAAAGGTCCACAGACGACGCCAATGTCGACGTTAAGGGGTATAAGGTTTACAAAAACGGGAGTAGGGGGGGGGGGGGGGTTAATCCGCCCTCGGAAGCAGGATAGCTAAAAAATAAACATATAAAAAGCTAAGAGGTCGATGTCAATATTTCACGTCATCTTAGGGGGTCCGGAATCCCAGAACATACCTCACGTAATTAATGGACGCCCCAAATAATGTTTTGTCTGTGCTGCACGTGTCAGTGGGTGTCTGCGCGGTTAGCATGAATTATCGACCTTGGTGGGAGAGCCGCTACGCTCTGGCCTCGAATTCGGATGGATGTTTGGTTCGAATTCCCGTCCACCATCCAGATTTTAATTTTCCGTGGCGAGTGGCGGGATGGTCCCTTCAAAATGCCATGGCCGTGTTCTTTCTCGTTCATTTCCTCCGATGACATTTGCAGCCATGTTAGAAAACACTAACTGTCTGTAAGTGTTTATAAAGTGACCGACAAATGTTTTAATCAGCTGATAAATTTCAGCATTCGGTGAAGTTATCCTACACAGTTTCAGTTATGGACGCAAACAATCTCGTAGATCAAATTTGACGTTAAGTTTATCACTACTAATTACCGTGTGAATTGTTTCAGGGTTGTGTCAACCTAAATTCCTCAATTTTACTTGTGGTACTTCTTTTTCTATCTCTCTCTCTCTCTCTCTCTCTCTTACTTTCAGGTATTCACACTATTATGTAGTTTCCGAACCATTATTTGACTTTGCCGTTCTGTCGTCTTCTTTTGGCATTTTGATTTCAGTGTGACATAATTTATATATGGCTGCTCCTTCCGACATTTGGCATTTAGCTGTGATGTAGAATCACTTGTATATTACATTTGTCATACTTCTTAAAACTTCACTTTTGTCTTTTCACTGTAGTCAGTACTTAAGCCCATACAGTTGTATCTCGTAGTTTACCCTAGATCCTGATCTGGGTTTTCCATGGTTTCTCCAGATCGCTCCAGGCGAATGCTGGGATGGTTCCTCACAATAGCCCATGGCGCCACCTGCCATATCTCGTATATCCCTACCAAACCATTACCTTTCCGGATAGGTGCAATACACCCTCCGCCACACACTTTTAGTGAATCGCGGAGTAATAGTAATAGTAGAGCTGTAAAAGTAACGAGAAATACTGTACCCGTATGTATTCGTTACTAAGCCAATCAATACCCTTTACTTTCGACTCGTTACTTTCGGTACAATGGAACACTAGCATTAAGCATCGCATCGCATACGGGACGACTTCGTGCGTACTTGGAAAAGTTTAAGCCAATTGTTTATTTAGTAAAATGTGTTTATGTAAGTTGTTTGTTTGGATAAAACTTTAAGTAATTACTAATGGATCTTACGGAAAACCTCTAAATGTACACTTGATTTGCTGTAATGAATTTTTTATTCGAAAGAATAATCTAATTTCAAAATAAACACCTGTTTGCACACAAAAAAAGACCTGACCTTTCACCTGACTGTGGCATATCTAGTGACAATAACTAATGGCGATTATTTTTTAAAGTAGCATACTCAAAACCTAGCATACAAGCCTGAAATGGGACACGTATTTAACAAATATTATAATCTCATCAAAGTATTTCGTTTTAAATAGGAGGTTTCACCACTGTCTTCTTTTACTGTTTTCAGTTATTTTTGTAAATGTTTTATCCTTTTGTGATAGATTTTTAAAAAAATGTGAACATACCATCAAATCAGGCCTGCAGGTAGAGTGAAACAGACTCCGCATTGTTTCATTTTAAAAATATCAATATTCAAAACTTTTAAATCAATAACAAAGCTACAGGACAAACATGCGATTAGATTCGTAATTGTTGTTGCGTCATGGTCACAACAAACATTCAACATCAAAGCTGGTATCGCATTGATCACAGGATTCTACGGTAATAATATAATAACTAACACCAGGCAAAAGGTATAAAGTCATTGTACCTTGTTTTTTCTTTATGGTATTCTGGAACGGCAAATAGGGCTGCTAGATTTGTTTCTGGAAATTATTGCAGAACGCAATCAGTAACAGATATGATAAAAGAGCTCGAATGGGATTCAATGCAAGACAGGAGCAGGCTGTAGACGGTCATGGCGGTGTACAAGTTGGGTTACCAGATACAGGATTATAATTTCCTGGACATTTCTGGGGTTAAAAAGATTTTTTAGTGATACAAGATTATGATTTCCGGAACATTTTCTGGGGTTAAAAAGGTTTTTTTTTAGTGATAACAGGATTATAATTTCCGGAACATTTCTGGGGTTGAAAAGGTTTTTTAGTGGTATGTTTAAGGAGTGAAGAAATATTCAAATTAATTAAAAAAAGTTGTAGTTTAGTTAAAAACTATAATATATATAAGATTATTCATTCAACTTTGGTTGAACAGTCTATATATATTGTCTCTGGTCGTCGGTAAGGTGGAGCGTGGTATCTTAAGTTTGAGAAAAAATACTGCTATACGGGAATTCCGGGACAGTAATGCTTAATTCCTGGACACGGGACAAGACACAAAATTCCGGGACATTCCCGGATTTCCCGGCCATCTGGCAACCCTATGTACAAGGCGTATATTGATGATGAGGCATGGAAAGATATTGGTGTAAGAATTAAAAGTAATGCTTGGAAGGGAAAATATGAACATGACCACAAGCTGACACTCGAGTTCAGGCACATGGGTGTAGGAAGATTTTTTTTTTGGTATGGTGTCAGGGATTGGAATAAGTTACCAACAGAAATTATGAATAATTTACCAAAAACATTGAAAGAATTTAAAGTTAAAATTTGTAAAGGGCAAATGTAAGTTGATGCAGGGAAGGGGAGAACATGAGTGTGTAGGGGAACTGCCACCGGAGCTCCATTGCAATTTAATTAAATAGAATTAGAACATAACAAATTCAGAGATTTTTTATCACAAACTATTAAACAACCCTTTTATATTGTAAATTACACTATGAAATAAAATAGAGGTCTCAAATCCTAAAATAAACACATTTCATAAATGTTTGAAATCAATAAACCTCGCTAATTATCGATCAATGAAAAAATATAACTATCTCAAATTATCCATACAAATGTTCTATTTACAAATTACGCGCTGTAAATTTTAATGTTAAACAAAAATAATAAACTACAAAATTAGTCTTTACGTTGTCAAAATTAGTTAGCTGCGAGATGTGGAACGTGTTTGTATCTACGAGTAACGACAAATGCGAGGACCGAAACATGCGAGTAACGAAATGAATTTATGAGTAACGATTCGGTACTTCGAGTCAGGCGACGAACCCATACATCGTTACTTTTACAGCTCTAAGTAATAGTAATAGAGTGGAGAGTTCATTAGGGCGCTAATGACCTCGCTGTCGACGCGCTCTAAAACAACAACAACAATGGAGACTCGAGGTCTCGTCCTTGTGTGATTACATTTCTACTAGCGCCGATTTCCTTTCTTATAGTGTGACGAATTAGTGATTTTTGATACCAGTCTATACCGATTTATACAGTACCTACATTTTATTATTATTATTAGTTTTTAATTTCTAATGTCAAATGTTATTTAATCAATTTCCTTCTTACTCAGATTGAAAAATTACATTTAACACAACCATCAGATAGAGCTTAAGAACGTAACAGCTTCGTTTTGTGGATTTAGATTGATAGCCTAATGATTAGTGTATTATCGCCGCAATATCCTCGAGACAAACGCACACTGGTTTTACTGTAGAATGTTTGTTGTAACCGCTTAGCTACAACAATTCTTCCAGTGTGCCGGTAGTTTTGAGTTATCTGAAACCTGCCGTGTTTGTCCAGAGCCTTTGTTTGATTCGTTGTGTTGGCGAGTGCTGTTGACTTTAGTATCTCGTACCAACATTATACGCTTATACTGTATTGACTTCGTCTTCATCTGTTAAAAGGAAGCATGTTACTCAAAAATGAATCAGAAGGAAACTAGGTGTAAAATTATAAGATACCTAATGAAATTTTAAAGCCAATTAAGAACTATGTAAAACGAAACTATGCAAATGGAAAATCCGAACGAATCGATAACCCGAGCCACTCTCGATGCCAGTTAGTTCGCATTATCGACGCTCTAGTGTACTCTTAACATGAATTTCAATAGCAACTGCATTTTTTCTTTTGATGTCCTCGTATTGATAATATTTTTCTAAGCAACAATCTCTTCGAAACACCCCATGGAAGCTGAGTGAGTATTCTGACCCGACTCTTCCGTCCTCGCCCTCTTGGACTGAACAGGGGACTAAATAAGGCTGCCATCACTGCTTTTACTATATTGCGACTGTAGGCCATCGATCATAATATACGAGCGCAGCTACACCGCCACGTAGCTTTTCATTCATATTCATTCGCGACTGATCACCGCGATTAATAGCAGTGACAAAAGTCGCCCCGTGTGACCAAAAATAAAATCGTCAGGCACGATGTCAAGCACCCAGACGTATGTTTTGGAATTTTCATGGCATGAAACATTTATTTCAATCTAATATTGGTAAAAATCAAACAGTTGTCAAAAAAAGTAAAACCTGCAATAATTTAATATTTGCCCATTCCAAAGCCACTAGCTTAAAAAGGGTTGTGTGGTCGTAGTGACCTAGTTGTAGGGTTTTTATCGGCTGCACATTTCGCCCCTATTGCAGCCGCCTTAATCGAACCTGGAAGTCCTACAAGGTAGGGGGGACTCAGAATTTAAAGTGGAATCTGAACCACGGAAGTATTATGGTGTACTTCACATTACGGAGCAAGCTGTGCCAGAGTTGAAGGTCGAGTTAATGGTCTATGAAAATCCCCGCCGATACAGGGATTCAAAGCGGGGAAATGTCAAACCCCAGTCTTACGCCTTAACCACCGATAAACCGGACCGTTCCCAAAGCCACTACAAACGGGTAAACGCAAAGACAGGAATTTCTCTGACAATTATCGTGTTTTGTTTGACTTTTTTCCAATTAGCGAGACTGTCATTTGTAATTTCAGCGTCGTGATTTTCTCAACAATGTAAAGGTGGGTTTACACGCTCAAGCCATTTGCACAAACTGGCTTGTGCAAGCCAATTTGTGCAAATGAACTGAATGAAATGTTGCCGTTCACACGTTCAGTTTGGTTTGCACAATTATGAAGTGAGGAACCCCAAAAATTGTAGTTTGCTGTATTAAAAATGAAAAATTTTCATGAAGAATGAATTCTTGTAAAGCTGCGGTTTGTATTATATATAAAAATTATCAAATTGAAGGCAAATGAAAGGATTTGGTTGCTAAAAAGGATTTTTTTTCAAACCAATAGCTGAATTACGCAGTCATCCTCAAGATTTTTGCATCTATTTGCATATGTAATAAGCCACATACCAGCATTTGCCAAACTTTATCACGCCAATAATTAAAGAGCAGATACTGCTTGCAATTTTTCTACCAAAATATTATGCCCATGAGAATTAACATTGCGGTCATTTTAAACCAGGGTCGGCATGATTAAATCATTCTGATCAAAATGACGATTTTAATCATGTTTTAAATCAAACGAATATTTCAATAAAAATTAGGGATTTCATCAAATTGTCATTTAGTAGACCAACCAAAGTAAAAAGCTAATTAATGTCTGAATTGTAATACTCAAAAAGAAATGCCAATTTTTCGTGGTTTCTGTCCCCAACCTATTTCGTAAAATAAACTGGGCAGTCCGAATGTGTAAAATACTCTTTTCACCGACACTGATAATGCTATGGTTCCAACTAGTTGCCTAAAATTGGATATAAATTGGTTTGACCCTGTTCACTAAAATGTGGTTTTGCGACACCAACCACTCCAGAGCTGTCATTTTTTAAAACTTCTTCAGTAAGTATGACAGATTTCAAGGATTTGACTGTGACTTTAATTTTATAATTATTGGCAGTAAACTTCAACCATAATAAGTTCTAGTTTCATCCAACGCACTCTGTTCCTCTTCTTCTGTCACCCTGAATTTAGTTTGATTTGGGTCTAATAAATACGCCAAAAAGTGGCTGGGCAGCTTAGCTTTGTTGTATCTCTTTTTAAACTTAGATATGCTAGTTTCATCGAATTTGGCTTCAAGGCATGTCCATGGCTTTACTGCATCTGACAGAGGCCCATTACTTTTTTGTGGGATATCCATTGCGAGTGATAGTGTTTCAATATCTCCGAAATTATTCAACAGACCTTTTTACTACCATGTTTTCGACTTTTTACTGAGTTACAATCTCTATTATATTTCTGTTCTCTTCACAAATCTTTATTAATTTTTGCCAATCAGAAATGTGTAATTAAAAAAAAGTCAGTTGGAGTGCTCCAACGAACGTCTTGTGGGAACACAAAAGCTTTTCCATCTTCTTTTCTAAACAATTTGCTGGATAACTGTCTCGGAAATGTTTGCACCACATGCTCCTTTGTGTTGGACATTTCCACTTCCAAATCCTTTGATAGTAAATTCAGAAAATGTGCTGAACAACCATATGTTATAGTATTTTCATTTTAATGCCTTTTCTCATTTTAGCCATATCGGAAGCGTTATCTATTACGAAATTTGCTAACCCTACAATTCAACTTGGATTTCAGATTGTCTATTAAAGCCATAGCAAGTTTAGTGAGATATACAAACGTATGTAGCTTTCCGGATGTGTGTATAGTGTCAAATAGAAATACTTCGTTAAAATTTGTATAAATAGGTTTTTCCGGCGTCAGCTGACAAAACAAAGAGAGAGGAGTGCCCTTTCCTCCACTGCCTACAAATGCGTTTCCTTTTGCACACATAATAGTTGAATTATGGTGTTTTTTTTAAAAATGTGAAAAAGCATTATTAATTTCATTTTTTAAATGATATTTTTATGAAAACATCGTGATTTTTTTCCAACCCTGCTGTCAACTTTCCACCAACACGGAAACGACTTGAATTGTTCAATAAATTCAACAAGAAATTATCTCTCTTTGGACTTTTGAATAATACAATAAACAAACTAAACAACAATGGAACGCGAACTGAATGACTAAATAATAAAATAAGTCAATAAGATTACTGAGTAGATAACTGCTATTTGATAAGGTCGGGGGAACAGGTGGTCGAACGTCGCCATCACCCATGCGCGTGCGCAAGGTTGGAGCTGAGGCTTGAGCCTTGTTCAGACACTCATGCCACTCCAA